>JANAVB010002396.1:1719190-1734190 GCA_029216955.1 Iris pallida
ACCACAATAGCATTCTCGTGTTTATTAAACGGAGAATAACATTCTCCGTTTTGAATTAAACGGAGAATAGCTTCACAGTGTTAAAAACAAATTAGAATGTTCATTCTCCGTTTTAAATTAAAACGGAGGAAGGAGAATGACATTGCCACATAAGAATGACATTGTAAAACAACAATGTAATTATGATGTAATTGGGCAAGGAACTCTGTCTTTGATAAGCTTGCTTTTATAATAATCATTTTTGAATTACATTTAATTGTCAAAACCACGAAAAGTTTGATTTATTTACATATGAAACAACTCGAACTCATGCGCCAAAAGGGCAGTCATTTTTATAATAAGATATCCCAAATTTGCCATTTATTGGCAAATTTAACAACTCGAGGAGTCACTACGGTTCGTATGCTCTGACGATGCACGATGAATACCATCTACCACGCGGACACGAACTGAAAGACGACAGAGAACAACACTCCTTGACAGTGGAAGCTTTCAATTGGACTCCTTAACATTCTCCGTTTTGAATTAAACGGAGAATAGCATTCAAAGTGTTAAAACAAATTAGAATGTTCATTCTCCGTGTCATTTGAAACGGAGAATGTTATTCTCCGTTTTGAACTGCACGGAGAACATATTTTCTCCATTTTTGATGTACTACGTTTTGAAATTGGAATTTAATGTTCTCCATTTTTATCTAATTGTCTTCTCAAACTTTTGCATTGGAGAACATATTTTTTTATCTAGTTGTCTCGTGTGAATGACATCTTGCCACATAATAAAGACATTATCTTAAGTCAACGACGTTTCATTTTATTCCATTTGCTCATTTTCACTATTTCGCTTTCGTACTTTACAATTACGATAATCGTGACCCATTTTTTTTACAAAATCTACATATTCTAGCCTTCGGGATAGATTGACTTTCTGTAGGCTGGCTTGATTTCCCTTGAGAAGGCCTTCCTTTTGTTGCTACCGGATTTGGCTCTTTTAAAGCTTCATGCACTCCTTGAACTGCATCAGCTACCATTTGTTCTTCTTCGCCAATATCGGACACCATTTCTTTCAACTCCATCAGAACAGACGACATCAACTCCGTTCCCCTCTCTTGAACTTTGCTTGATTTTTTACAAAAGTATGTAAACAGATTAACTTGTTCATTAATAGCACCATACCTTCTGCTCTCAATAATGTCTGGGTGGATGAATCTTCTTTCTGAGCCAGGTCCGGAGAGATAACTCTCTTTGCAATCCTTGAGCCAACGAGATTTTATCAAGTTCTTTGGAATATCTCCAATTTGTAATCTCTTCATTGCTGCAAAAATATGCCTACAAGGAATCCCCTTGGTCTCCATCCACATGCATTCACATGTTATGATGTTGTCGGCCGGAAGAAATGTAACCTTACGGTTGACACTGTCTGGCGACAAATACTTTTGGACAGTGCAAACTTCTGTCCCTCTTACGATGTGATGATGGGGAACAATATATGCATCAGAACGTGTGATTTCCTTCCTTACATCTATAAACACCTTTTTAGTGTAAATTGCGGCAAATTTACCTTCTATTACGGCCATGCTAGTTTGATTCACAACTGGTGTTGAGAATTTATCATTGACATGCTTACCCATATGGCCGTAACGTAAGGTCGCCAAACCGTGGTCACAATTTTGAAGGGCCTTCCAAAGTGGCAGCTTCTCATTCAAAAACCTTTTCAGAAAAGCGTTCATAGATTCACATCTATTTGTTGCTGTAGAACCGCCAAAATAATTACCACGTAGGAATGTGTCCGCCCATCGCTCCCTCGTTCTGTACAATGCAGTGGTCCACTCATTATTTTCTAAATTATAATCTGTTAGCATCTGCTGCCAACGGTTTTCAAATTCTTCGACTGAATAGTACCTGTTTAGAAAACATGGACATTAACTAAAGTTGTGATATTGTAACAACAACATACTTCAAAGTAAAGTAGCAAGTGTGCTATGTACCTTTTAATCAGAAGACTCAGTTTATTGTGAAAACCCTCTCGGTGTACATTTTTGGCAGCATTGTTAAGGATATGCCATGAGCACGTTCGATGAACTACGCTGGGCATTAAATCCTCAATTGCTTTATTCATGGATCTGCAACCATCCGTGAGAACTGTCAATGGTAATTTGCCATTCATACACTCTAGGAATTTTTGCAGAACCCAAGAATAAGTCTCCGCAGTCTCATTGTGGATCATTGCAAACCCAAACACACAAGTCATCGCATGATTGTTTGTACCCACTAGAACCACCAACGGCATTTGACTTCTATTTGTTTTATATGTAGAATCGAATGCTAGTGAATCACCAAATAGTTCGTAATCGAATCGACAAGAACCGTCAGCCCAAAAGAGATGGGTCAATCTGGAATCTTCGTCTACCTTGTAGTCGTAGAAGAAATCTGGGTCACTATTCTCCTTTGATTGAAGAAATGTAAGTGTTGTCGAAGCATGAACATCGTCGAGTGCTCTACTATCTCGAGCTAGAACGTTGTATAAATCCTTTCTCGTCCATCCAACATTATCCCAGCCACCTTTCCTCTCGACAAGTAAATTCCATATCTCTCCAGTCCCCATCCCTGATTGCTTCATAAGCTTAATTTCTTCCAACTCTGCGGGTGTTATATTACGATGGGATCTCAAGAACGCTGATTCATAATTACTCGCCAGGCTATGGTTGTGAAGTACATGAAATTTTTTGACGGACCACATCTTTGTTTTATGGGTGTACCCAATACGAAAAATTGCTTTACAACCAGTTCTGCTTTCACTTCTTGGCTCACGAACCCTGTTTGGAGCTTCCTTGTATTTCTTGTGTCTGAATCCCGCATTCGAGCAACACCAACTACGGATCGTCACCATACCAGATTTGTTTTTCTTTACCTCGTTCTTTCTAATACTGAAACCATATGCTTTTGAATAAATTCGGTAGAATGTCCCTGCTTCTTCAATAGAGTTGAACTGTAGGCCAACAACATCTTCTTCTAAGAGCATAGTTGGATCTTTATTAATGTTGGCAGATTGCAATATTTTTTTCATTGTCGCTGCATCGAAATCCAATGGAGATTCATCGGCGTCCCTAAGAACAGAATAAAACAAAATAAACATGAGAAATATATGTAAAACTATAACGCATTTCTTAAATCCATTAGAAAGGGTGATGCGAAATAACATTTCGTTGTTTGAGTTGATGTCTTCATCTTGTTCTTTACTGTCTCCTAAGCTAACATCTTCCAAACTTTGCTCATCTTGCGGCAAATCATCTGACAGTCCTCTTGAATGGAGGATTTCTTCATCGACTAAATCTTCCCCACGACGATCACTTTCTCCATGTGACGTCGACATTGAAGAAAATAGTGTGTGTTAGAAACCAGCAGAAGAAACGAAGGACAAGAAACAATAGAAGAAGAAAGAGTAATGATATTATCGTACCTCCATATTGACCCTCTATATAGCCCTCCCATCTGATGTGGCATGTTAAATAAATGAGCTTCTTAGCATTTTCCTAAATTAATAGTGTGTCATCTGACATGACTGATACATGGCAAATTTTAATCCAAAAAGTTAACAACCCAATTTTCTCCATAATAATTTAACGTTAATATCAAAGTTATTTTAGTGTTAATATTAATTTATGTTAATATTAATGTTAAGGTTAATGTTAATATTAATATTATTGTTAATGTTAACGATAATATTAATATTAATGTTAATGTTAATCTGGAATATTAACTTTAATGTTAATTTTTATTTTTAGTTTTATTTACAAAAAATTTGCCACGTCAGCTGCCAGATCAACATGTCACGTCAGCTGCCACGTAAGGATGGACAGTTTGAAAGTGCAATTTGGAGGTACAAAAAACATTATGCAGGAAGAAACAACTTCCAGCAAGGCAACAACACAACCTTTTCGTCTTCATTGTAACTCCGCCACGTGGCCCTCTTTTGATGGCTCATGAAAAATCTTGAGTGATTCTAGGAGCAAGCATAATTTTAAGGAAACAACTTCCAACAAAACTTTCTCGTCTTCTGGGTACGTGCCTTATTAAAATGTGTAGCTAATAACGCATGAGGAAGCATGCAACAGCAATCTCCACGTGGCCCTCTTTTGTAGGATAACACATGCATCAGCATTTAATGCTACGAAACCCTATTGTCTTGTTATGTATTGTGTATCCTATGTGGCATGAGACAGAGCCGCAGAAGACAATAACTTGCATAGGCGGCTATATTCAAAAATGACAAGAAGTTTAAAAAGTCATCTCCAATGCAAAAAAAGTATTGAGAAGACAATATAAAGTAATTTTTTACGACTTCCAAGACAACCTTTGCTCTTCTAATGATATGGTATCAGTGTTTATTATTAAATTGTGTAGAATAACGCATGCAGAGCATTTAATGCTACGGGACCTGTTGCGTTAAGGAACACAACATGTGAGAAAGAACCCGAGAGAGATAGAGAGAGAGAAAGAGAGTGTGGGAGATGGGATAAAGAGGAAGGATCGAGCTCGACTAGATTTTAAACTTAAAATTCAATTTTTGGTTATCATTACTAATAACTAGTTGGCACGTACTAGTTTAGACGAACACTAACCGAGCCCCGAGCAACGTGACATCAGCTAGCTAGGTTTCTAATACCGTGGCATTCATGTTAATTTAAACATTTACAATATTATTGAAACTAATATGACTACTAAAATTAAAAATAGTTTTGGATTTAACATTTACTTCAAACTAGTTAAAGTTAAAATTGCATTCTTTTTTATTTAAAATGTAATTGGAACTACAATTAATACTAACATTCGCTTGTCCCATAGTTTAAGTCGTATTTCCCTCGATGCTAGGCTTGACGTAGCCCTTGCTTGTCAAGTCGTTGCACGAACACATTAGAAAAGAGTTTTGTTGGGCTATCGAAGTATAGCAAGCAGCGTCCCGTGTCACGTGCATTTGTTAAGCAGTGAAAGGGTGTGAAGGCCACTGGCAATGTCAAGACATCACGGACTATAGCTGGGTTAGACGACGACCCTTTTGCTGCGGGCCGAATCGGTCCCTTGGCCTAGGAATGGATTGGTTGAAGGAGCAATACACAAGAATAGACTGCCATAGCTGGGTTAGACGACGACCCTTGATTCTCGACAGGTTGTAATATCTAACTGTTGTTAGATAGTAGAACTAGACAGCGTTCTACGTCGTTTCTGCGGTGTAGGCTGGGACGCTGTTACGTTATGGAATGCCCTTACTCCGGGTGCGGGTCGTGATAGGGTGCGCGAGAAAGGAACACTGTCGCTATTGATTCGGTCGGGACCGATAGGTCGGGATCGATTGACTCGATCGAACGGGAACGGTTGAATTAAGATCCATTCTCTCGCCTGAAGTAAACTCAATGTGAGTGGCTGACCCTCCTCTTCTCGACCCCCTTCCTAGGTAAATTGATAATGTTGTTGCAAATGAAAGGATAAATGCAAGGGCGCAAACAACTTGTCGACAACGTAGTTTCCTCGATCAGCACAGGTTTAGCGGGGACTTGCATCGGAGCTAGCTACTTGCGTTGAAAGGACCCCGATTAACAAAGCTATACGTCCAGGATGGTTCCAGAGAAGCCATTCCATAACGTGACAGCGTCCCAGCCTACACCGCAGAAACGACGTAGAACGCTGTCTAGTTCTACTATTTAACAACATATATAATATCAAAACCTGTCAAGAACGATCAACTACGAATGGAGGACAAGCAATGTCAATATAATATACTCAATAAGCTATGATATTGTTGCGACCGTCCAGTGTACGTATTTATGTATGGTATTTATGGTGCACATCATCTTAATTCAACCTAGTAGTTCAAAGGAGGGAATTATGTATGGTATTTATGGTGCACATCATTAGGACGGGTTGCGACCGTCAAGTGTTGTGATAAGCTATGATATCAGTAGGTTTGGGATCCTTCGGATATTGGTCTAGCAACCTGTATCGAAGCGATCATAGTCTTACACATAAGGATGCCAAAGATGCATTACGGTACGAACCGTCCATGGTCATTGCGTGATGACAGGCCATGGTCATTGCTGCGACAGACCATGGAGAACTTGCATCAGGTAGCTATGGCAGCAGTGGAGAGAGGTGCACCGGCTAAAGTTCAGGGAGCACCATGACTCCCTAGCAGATCACATATCGCTCTAATAATTCAAATCACATTTTACATTTATTGGTCCAAGGGTTGTAACTCGGCTTCAAATGGTTTCCAAGTCGCCTATATCTTTGTCTTGTATTTCATTATAATGTCTCTTATAGTATTTGTCAATTCATATGGAACTTCTGTTGGTGTTTGTACTTGCTCATTTTTCTGACAGGATACCGTTGACCACGTACTCGTGCCCCTAATCAGGGTACGGGTCATGACAGAAACACCGTGACCTTCATATAGATAGGGTCCGGTGGGCTCAGATTAGTGCTGGGTGCAGGCGCAGGGCCTGCCACCCTTATGCATATGTTTAAGTTTACGGTTGGTTGGTTGAGTGAAATGATATGATTTCTTATGTAAAGTTCTAACCTTGCAGGCTAGGCGAAATGGGACATAGATGAGCACGATCACAATGTTTATGTTAAGATTATGTCTAACTGTATCTGCCGCAGGGACACGGTAGTGGACAAGTTCAGGATAGGTTCGGCTCGAGGCTGGACGTAACCACGTAACCACGTACTCGTGCCCCTAATCAAGGTGTGGGTCGTGACAGAAACACCGTGACCTTCATATAGATAGGGCGTAACCACATACTCGTGCCCCTCATCAGGGTGGACATAACCACGTACTCGTGCCCCTAATCAGGGTGCGGGTTGTGACAGAAACTACCGTGACCTTCATATAGATAGGGCCGGTGGGCTGAGATTAGCGCTGGGTGCAGGCGCAGGGCCTGCCACCCTTATGCATATGTTTAAGTTTACGGTTGGTTGGTTGAGTGAAATGATATGATTTCTTATGTAAAGTTCTAACCTTGCAGGCTAGGCGAAATGGGACATAGATGAGCACGATCACAATGTTTATGTTATGATTATGTCTAACTGTATCTGCCGCAGGGACACGTTGGTGGACAAGTTCAGGATAGGTTCGGCTCGAGGCTGGACGTAACCACGTAACCACGTACTCGTGCCCCTAATCAGGGTGCGGGTCGTGACAGAAACACCGTGACCTTCATATAGATAGGGCGTAACCACGTACTCGTGCCCCTAATCAGGGTGGACGTAACCACGTACTCGTGCCCCTAATCAGGGTGCGGGTTGTGACAGAAACACCGTGACCTTCATATAGATAGGGCCGGTGGGCTGAGATTAGCGCTGGGTGCAGGCGCAGGGCCTGCCACCCTTATGCATATGTTTAAGTTTACGGTTGGTTGGTTGAGTGAAATGATATGATTTCTTATGTAAAGTTCTAACCTTGCATGGCTAGGCGAAATGGGACATAGATGAGCACGATCACAATGTTTATGTTAAGATTATGTCTAACTGTATCTGCCGCAGGGACTACGGTGGTGGACAAGTTCAGGATAGGTTCGGCTCGAGGCTGGACGTAACCACGTAACCACGTACTCGTGCCCCTAATCAGGGTGCGGGTCGTGACAGAAACACCGTGACCTTCATATAGATAGGGCGTAACCACGTACTCGTGCCCCTAATCAGGGTGGACGTAACCACGTACTCGTGCCCCTAATCAGGGTGCGGGTTGTGACAGAATCATCGTGACCTTCATATAGATAGGGCCGGTGGGCTGAGATTAGCGCTGGGTGCAGGCGCAGGGCCTGCCACCCTTATGCATATGTTTAAGTTTACGGTTGGTTGGTTGAGTGAAATGATATGATTTCTTATGTAAAGTTCTAACCTTGCAGGCTAGGCGAAATGGGACATAGATGAGCACGATCACAATATTTATGTTAACATTATGTCTAACTGTATCTGCCGCAGGGACACGGTGGTGGACAAGTTCAGGATAGGTTCGGCTCGAGGCGGGGCTCGGCTTGGACTTCCAGATGCATGGAGTCCTTAGCGTTCAAGAGGAGCTACCACATTGGCGTTCGGACTTGCGAGATGTTCAGCCGAAGACTACTTGTTGGCTATAAAGAGGCATAATGTATGGAACAATGTACTCCTTTGTGAGCTAGAGAGATCATGAGCGTTGTAGCCAATTGGCATGATGAGTTGGGCTATTCAGAGCATTAATATTAAATCTACATTGGCTTTTCTGTTAATTTAAAATTTACAATATAATTAAAACTAATATTACAAAAATGCTATTTGCTCCCAAAAAATTTGGGTGATACCATCTTCCATTATGTGGCATATGACATGGTTGCTAACATGACAGCTGACATGGCAAAATTTAACAATAAAATTAATATTAAAATGAACATTAATAGTAAATAAATAATTTAATATTAAATTAACATTGATTAATATTAACATTAATATTAACATTAACATTAGCATTAGCATTAACATTAATATTAATATTGACATTAACATTAACATTAAAAAAATTTGGGTAATTAATTTTTGGGGTTAAAATTTGCCATGTCAGCTGTTATGTCATCTGCCATGTCAGATGCCACATAATGGGAGATGGCATCACCCAAATATGTTGGGAGCCCAAACGACTAATTGCTAATATTAATACAGTGGCATTACCGTTATTTCCCAATAGATTCGTGACTTGTTCGGACACACCCCTCCACGAGCGGGTTACATACACCCGCGTAAACGAGGGTTAAATAGCCTTTTCCAAAGAAGAGAACCCATCCGACTAGAGAGAAACAAAGGAAAGAAGAAGAAGAACAGTCGCAATGGAGAGGAGCAAGATCAACTGCAGCGGATGGGCCGTCATCCCTACCGAGATTCTCTCGATGATACTGGTACTGTCGGGGATGCCGGCGGACGAGGTAATGTGCAACGTGGCCCCAGTTTGCCGTTCGTGGTGGAAGGCGCTCAACGGTCCCTTAGACTATTGGTCCAACGTCGACTTGGTACAGTGGTGCCGAAGGATCCCAGAAAACCGCTGAGATTAGTTTGACCGTAATGAAGCTCGTGGCTCGCAGTGAGGGACATCTAGGGTCCCTCTCCGCGTACAAGCTCGACGAAGCAGCCTTCTCTTTTGCATGTTTAAGGCGAGTGCAAAATTTTATTTGGTCTTATTCTAATACTTGATTTTTTCTATTACAAAATTTTACGTATACTTTTGTTAATTTCTATTGATGTTTTCCTATTTTTATAATACAGTGGAAAATTTCTAAGGGTTCTGCACATTTCGAAGTGCGACGTGAGTGATGAAACTTTCGTGAGACACTTGGAGTTTCTCCCTGTACTGGAAGAACTCGACATTAGCTACTGCCTCTACATCACGTCGACTGGAATAATTTCTGTCGGAAATTATTGCCGCCGTCTGGTCAAGCTGAGTAGGAACATGCCCCCTCCGGATTTCATGCTCAGGAACATGTTCGTGCTGGACACGAAAAACGAGGCAGAGGGAAAGGCCATGGCTAATTCGATGCCGCGTCTCGAGCACCTACATATGGGATTCGGCATGTTCAATGGAGACACGCTGCGATCTATCATATGCAACTGCAAGGGTCTTCGCCTACTCGACATACGTGGGTGCTTCAACGTGATCTTCGACGACGAACTTTAGAAAATTTGTTATTCAATTCAGACGTTTAAAAAACCCTTTGAATAATGTAATCCCAGTACCAGGAGAACCTGTGTACGAGTGGTATAATGAATTAGATACGATCTATCATTACTGGGGTTAATGGTGAAAATACTAGCATGCATGCATGCATTTCTTTATACAAGATATTTTTTATGAGTTCGATTCTCCATTTTGAGCAAGTTTTACTTTTGTCAATACTAATTTTTAACATGATTATTTTTTTTATAAATAAAATGGACTGTGATATAATGACGCCGAAGACGGCTCACTTCTGAGATTTCGACATTTCCCAACACAGATTTTACCATTAATACAACATCTCAGTGTAATCATATCCAAGAGATTTCGCCATTTCCCAACACAGATTTTACCTTATTCAAAATGAATTCTCCGTCCTATATGGACCATTCTCCGTCCTACATGTATCATTCTCCGTCCAACTTTCCGCATTCTCCGTCCTAATGTACCATTCGCCGTCCTAAATGTACAATTCTCCGTCCTAAATGTACCATTCTCCATGTTAGAGGAACGGAGAATGGCCATTAACAGCCAAACAGCCAAACTAATTCATAGCCTTCAAAACCAATTTATATAGATTCAAAACAAAATTAAACAGCCAAACTATTTAAAATTCACAACCCTACACAACAGTCCTAAATGTACCATTCTCCGTCCTATATGGACCATTCTCCGTCCGACATCTATCATTCTCCGTCCTACATCTATCATTCTCCGTCCTAATGTACCATTCGCCGTCCTAAATGTACAATTCTCCGTGTTAGAGGAACGGAGAATGACCATTAACAACCAAACAGCCAAACTAATTCATCTTCACGAGCCTTCAAAACCAATTTATATAGATTCAAAACAAAACTAAACAGCCAAACTATTTAAAATTCACAACCCTACAGAACATTCCTAAACTGTACCATTCTCCGTCCTAAATGTACCATTCGACGTCCTAAATGTACAATTCTCCGTCCTACATCCGTCCTAAATGTACCATTCTCCGTTTTAGAGGAACGGAGAATTGCCATTAACAGTCCCAAAAATTGTTCCATACTAAGTTAAAAGTATATAATAGCACCCAAAAAATGTTAACAATAGAAAAATTCTACAGAACCCAAACACCAGACTCGAACCTAGGCCTTCCATGTAAAAGCCAAACAGCACAACCAACTAAGCCTGGAATAAGACATCAATAATGTCTCTTATAGTCTACTACCAAATGCTTGCTTACAATACTCTTACAACCTTCATCCATTGATGACATGGCCCACATGTCAGCAATGGGTGAAGGTTGTAAGAGTGTTGTAAGCATTTTGGTTGTAACTTTAACATTATATCCCAACTTCCAATAAGGAATAGGAAGAGTCGGTTAGGAACGTGTATATATATACATAGGGGTCCCCATTCATCTGAGTAGGTTGCACATTTAACATGGCTCCAAAAAGATCATCTGGTTGGGAACCATTGCCAGAGCCTTCTTCCAGTCGTCGTCGAGCCCCTTCGCATGGAGCACCCTCTGCGCCGCCTCCGGCCCATGACTGGCTGGCAACGGCTGCGAACTTTTTGACCGCCTGTGGGTTGTCACTGGAGGTCATCGCTCGACCTCTTCATCCGGCGCCAAACTTTGACCTGTTGTCGATCACTCCGGAGGAACTGGATTCTCTGGAGAAGAGGGATGCGTTTCGCCGCCTGTGCCATAGGGCGGGTGTGCGCACCCTGCAGGACTTTGCGGAGATCCTCCGGGAGGCCAGTGAGGGCTAGACCCTTTTTTTTCTGTGTTTTACAGTTTTTTGTCCTCCTCTTGTATACTTCTCTGGAGAATGTTCCGGCGACGAAGTTGGGATTTAATGAAATATAATATTTTGTTAACTCAATTTGGTTTCGGCTACAATCAAACTTTTACAACCTTCTTACAACTTACACCCATTTTCTAACTATAGCATTGCTCTTTATAATTAACAAATCTTTTTACGTCAAATCAATATATCAGCGACGATATCCCCATCAATGACTTGTTACGTCATAGAATTGATTATGCTGCCAGCGTCAATCTTGCCGTCAAATCCATCTTAAATATGATTACAAAGTAAAATAGAGGACAACATTGAGTGTTTCAATTTTACTCTTTTCAAGTACATAGTCTTCTTATTTTCAAAAATTTAATCAAATATTCGTAAAATGGGAATATTGAGTCTTAAACTTCACATTCTTAAATATGTTGTCAAATTTTTTTAAATAAATATGTTTCCACCACGTTTTTTCTGCCAAATTTTTCAATAATTTATACGGAACACGTGGATATATACTAGTAATAATAGTAATAAATTTAATTTTGGAAAAGAATTTTTTAAAATTAAGGTCTCAAAATCCCAAAGGTTTATGTAGTGATTTCACATGGATATATACTAGTAATAATAGTAATAAATTTAATTTTAGAAAGTAGTTTTTTAAATTTAATAGTAATAAATTCGACCGTCTTATACTAGTAATAATAGTAATAAATTTAATTTAAGACTCAAAACTATTCTAATTTTTTCAACTTCCCAAGGTCATATAAGACGGTCGAACTTTCCTCTTCTTCTCTCAAACCCTCTTCCTTCTCCCAAACCCTCTCCCAAACCCTCTTCTAATCAAAATGCCGCCGAAGAAACAACGACCGTTGCCGAAGGGGAAGGATCCACGAAGGGATGTGATACAGGCCCGAAGGGCAGAACTTGCAAGGGCGGCAAAAACCAAGATTATGGTCGCTAGGGCAGAGGCCGAAAGGGCAGCGGCGGAAGCAGCGGCGGCGGCAGCGACGATGAAAGCGGAGGCGGCAGCCAAGCCACGTGCAAAAAAGGCTAAAAACACTCATTGCTCGACAAAGACCAGAAAATCTATCTTCGATACAGAGTCGTCGGAAGACTCAACTTATGAAGATCGAAGGCGTACTCAAGCGAAGGCTAAGGTGGCAACGGATACAGAGTCATCAGCGTACTCTGTGGATTTTGAATCCTCATCAGAAGAGGAAAATGAAGAGGAAGAGCAATCATCAGATAAGTCCCAGGCTGGAGAGGAGGTAAAAAAATTTAAAGACTCTAAAACTAAGAAGATATACATTAAATATTTCAAGAAAAAGGCTGTTATGCCTGAAAGATCAATTAAGATGGATGATGTCGAAGACGAAGCTTTCCTGGATATATTAAAATTCTATCAATTGGAGAAACTGAACAAATCCTGTCTTGAGAAAATCTTCCAAACAATAGTAAGAGAATTTTACTCAAATCTTTCGGCTGAAATTAAAGAAAAAGAAGAGGATCAACCACTGGTGTTTCTGAGAGGGAAACTGATTAGGGTAAATGCTGCTGTCATCAACGAATTTTATGGATTTGATCCAGTTCCTGAGTTTGATATGAAAGATATTGATAATGTTTCCATGACGGATGCAATTCATGAGATTACAGGTGTTTCAATGGGTGCCAAGACCCCTCAAAATGTATACAAAGATCAATTAAAAACTTTGTATAAATTGTTGCATGCCTACGTATCTCAAACACTCAACCCTACTGGACATGAGTTTTCCATCCATCCCGAGAGAGTAAAATTTCTTTATTATATGGGGAAGAAAAAAAGGATGGATATAGGTTCCTACATGTTCAGTAGAATGATGCATCTCGTGGGAAAACCAACTGCAAGGACAGCTCTCCCTTTCGGAGGATTTGTATGCTCGATGGCTAATAAACATTCTGTCCCAAGCTTAGCAGGGGATGTTTATATTAAAAACAAAGGCCCCATGAGAAAACTAACCTTCACTCGAATGTTTGGAAAACGGGCAGCAGCTGCAAGCAAACCATCAACATCTGGAAAACCATCAACTTATGGAATCAAAAACACTAAGGACAGGGTTGATGATCTATACAATTTTGTTGCTGCAAACTTTGAGAATGTCTTCAAAGAGATGAAGACTATATCCAACAACCAGAAATTGATTCTGGATAAGATTAACCAGATAGAGGTTGAATTTGCTGACCAAGAATAAGATTTTCCTTCCCTCGTGAAGAAGGTAAATGGGGCTAGCCCAAAATCTTATGTAAAAATATAGACTGTGCACATTGACACTTTAATGCTAGCCATCACTTTGATACTTCTATTTATGTTTCTGGATGTCATTTCTACCTATAAAGTGAGTCAATACTGACTATAATTTTTCTTCATCCGTCCCTCAAGGTGTAGGTGAACGATATTTTGAGAAAGAAGAAGTAGGAAAAAAAAAAGAAACAAGAAGAAGAAGATGGAGACGTCTATGAAGATTCATCTTTTGAGTTTTGAATGTCTCTTATTTCAATGTGGAAGTAATATTTGACTTGTAATATTGTTCTGAATATTTGTTGGTCATGGCGGACAAACTAAATTTTGTGTTTGAAATATTGTAAGACTAAACTTTTCGCTTGTACTCAGTGCATAGTTCGTAATTTGTTTTGAAAATGTAATATGGTCTTGAATTTAGAGTAGGTCTGATATTTATTTGGATTATTGTATTGTGAATTATGCAGGTTCTATGTTGAATTACTAACGTGGATTGGACAGATTACTGTAACGTGAATTATGCAGTTTATTGGACTTGGAATGAAGTATACTTAATTTGATTATGATTTTTTGGTTGAAGCGTTTATTTGGTTGGCAGTTGGCCTTGATAGATGATATTGATATTTTGGTGTATTCCTTTGATTTGCAGATGTCCATCACAGATTTCGCGAGTCCTGGGTGCATTGCTAGGGTTTACAGGTGGCCTCATTACGGATGCATTCCTGGGATCACTGAAACTTTATTTGATTGTAATGTGTTTTGCTTTCTGTAAAAAATCATTACATCGATGCCATCAGTATGAATTCGATGCCAGTGCATGTTCATCCCTTGTTATTGCTGAAGCAAAATTGTAATCATGCATGTTCATCCCTTGTTATTGCGGAAACATAATTGTAATCCTGCATGTTCATTATTTGTTATTGCCATCAGTACATCGATGCCATCAGTATGAAGTCGATGCCAGTGTAAGGCATAATGTAATGTAAGAAAAATTCTCTTTGATAGTAGGTTAATTATATTCAAACATTCGCAAGAAATTTTGTTCAGCCATACAGTGGAAGCCTGATAAAATGATATTCGGATTATCTTGAAAATGATTTAATATAAAATGAATGTACTATGGTAAATGATATTAAAAATACTGTAAATATTTGGTGAAAAAAAATGAGATACTTGAACATTTCCAGTCCTAAATGTACCATACTTTGT
>JANAVB010002396.1:1739190-1888924 GCA_029216955.1 Iris pallida
GTTTATCAACAAAGGATTAGATGTGTATATATAGTGTAAGCATATAGCTTAGAGGAATGAATTGGAAAAATGAAATCAATAGTCATAAAAACTAGCCGTTGGAGCAATTCAATAGAAAATCAATAGCCTAATAATACTACATAATAACCAGCCAAATAAACATTCATTAAGGCACTAAAAACCATTCATTTGGATTGAATCAAGATGAAACATGTGGAGGAGGTTTTGTAAGTTGTGAATGAGGAGCAAGTAGTAAGCTGTGGTGAATTAATATGAGGAGTTAATGAATTTAAAGGGAATTAAGAGGGGGAGGGGTAATGAAGCCATTAAGAAATTGATTAGAAAATAAAAAAATTTGGAGGTTGGTTTTTTCCACCAAGAATTACAACAATTCCTCCCAAAAAATAAAGTTCCGAAATATCAGAGATGATAATCAAGAGAATAAGAGTTAAGAATTCTAGAAAATTATATACTATGCATAGATGAGATGGACTATAATCTTGAATCTCACGTAGTGACTATTTTCTTTGTCCGAAGAAGTGATTGATGGACTATGCCTTGAATCAGACTTCTTGAACCAGATTCAAAAAATAACACACGTAGTATGCTAGAGGTACTTGGGTCTATCGGGTGGCGCATTTGGTTGGCTATGCGCACTTTTACACATTCATGAGACACTACCAAAATACAGTCAATTAGCGACGGCTGTTTAACAACGGATTCTTTCCGTCGTAATTACCGACGGATTTGCGACAAATCACCAACGGAGTACCGACGATAAGCCGATATTTTTTTATTTTTTTTAAGGGTGAGAAAAGGTCTCCAGTCCATCGCTACGGCGTCAGAGATATAGCGACGGATTTTCATTCATCGATATGCAGTCGACTATTTGACGGGAAATGTTGAAAGAAGTGGCGGGACAAATTGCCGACTACGTAGCGACGGATAGTCCGTCGGCAGTTTTCCAATATAGCGTCGGCGTTGCGACGGATATTATTTGTCGCTAGTCCGTCGCTAAATATACGATCCAGACTTAAATTGAAACGACGGGGGAAACTTTTCATTTCTTCCAAATTTCACTCTCTCTTCTCTCTCTCTCTCCCGTGGCTCTCTCTCTCCCAAAGGTGATCGACGTCCTCTCCGGCGGCTCTCTCTCTCTCCAGGTAATCCTCTCTCTCTCTCTCTCTCTCTCTCGCGCGGTGGTCGGGGGGGGGCAGCGGGGGCATCGAGGGCGGTGGGGGCGTCGGGGGCTGCGGGGGCGCCGGGTGCTGGGGGGCGGTGGGGGAGGCGGGTGCTGCAGGGGTTGTGGGTGGCATGGGGGGCAGCGGGTCGGGGGGGCAGCGGGGGTAGGGGGCGACGAGGGGTTGTGGGTGGAGGGGCTGCGGGGGGCGGCGGAGGGGAGGGAGGTTTGTAGGTGGCGGGGGGTGGGGGCGGCGGGGGGTTGTGGGTGGCGGGTGCTGCGGTAGGCGGCGGGGGCTGCGAGGGTTTGACACTGTTTTGCCTCAGGTTTTGGACACGAGGACACGTCTATAGGTTGACACGAAATGCTAGACACATGTACACCTTGTTTTACTATTTTACTTCGAATTTGTTTGGTTAAATTGGGTTATCAATTGAAAACTGAGTGTACGAGAAAATGGGAATTTAATTGAAAGAATGAAAACTGATTTAGGGATTTTGATTTCTATTTTGATTTTTGTCTTGGTTAATATTTGTATTTCTCACTGTGATATAGGTTGGTTAGTTCGAATTTGATTACTGATACCTTGGATTGTATTCGAACTTCATTTATGTGTTAACTGAACAGTGATAGTTCATGCCTAAAACTGAGATTCCCTATGTGTCAAAACATGGAAATCAATTATATTTATGAAAACTGAGATAATACAAAACCTAGGATTGGATTTAAATTGAGATGTGTTTTATTGACTGGAACCTGAGAATGGGCAGTTGGTCTCAGTCCAACAGCCCCTTCTATTTCATTCTTTGTCTTTTCTTTCCCCCCTCCCTCTCTCTCTCTCTCTCTCTCTATATATATATATATATATATATATATATATAGGAGGCGGATCGGGAGCCCCGCCCGCGGAGCCCCGCCGAAGCCCCCGCCCCCCTTAACCGTTGGATCGCGCGGGCTCACGCGGGCACCACGCGGGCCCCGCGCGATCCGATGGTGCAGGGGGGGGCGGGGCTTCGATGGGGCTCCGCGGGCGGGGCCTTTGATCCGCTTCCATATATATATATCCGCCTCCTATATATATATATATATATATATATATATATATATATATATATATATATATATATATATTATATATATATATATATATATAGGCGGGGCTTCGACGGGGCTCCGCGGGCGGGGCCTTTGATCCGCTTCCATATATATATATCCGCCTCCTATATATATATATATATATATATATATATATATATATATATATATATTATATATATATATATATATATATATATAGAGAGAGAGAGAGAGAGAGAGAGAGAGATATGTGTTTTGTTGACTGGAACCTGAGAATGAGCAGTTGGTCTCAATCCAACAGCCCCTTCCATTTCATTCTTTGTCTTTCCTTTCCCCCCTCTCTCTCTCTCTCCCTCTCTCTCTCTCTCTCTCTCTATATATATATATATATATATATATATATATATATATATATATATATATATATATATATTGACACCTTCACATGTGCCCCTTTCACATACACACATTCACATGAGGCACTATATTCCCTTTTTTTACTTGACACATACCACTTAACCCTTCACTAACCTCTATCACATTGAACCCTTGTACACATCAACACACACACACACACATCCTAATGATCTGTCACACTCATATCTATACACCACATACACACACACACACACCTATACATTGTATGTTGACACTCACTCCCTCTCTTTCACACTTTACTGCCACACACACACACAACCCTGAAATAACACTGTCCAGCCCCCTTCACTCTTTCACTCACATTTGTTCCCTCTTTCCCTCTCTCTATATATATGTCTATTTATATATATCTATCATTTATATATATTTATATGCAGATTTTGTTTATGTGCTAGTGTAGGATGTACATTGGTTTTGGATGTTAGCTAGGTGACATAGATGTGTGGCTTGTCACATAACTATGTGTTTTGGTTATAGGCTATGTGTCCTATACTAGCTGGTGTAGATGTGTCATGTGAGTTGTATGTATATGTTATTTTGTATGATAGTTAGTAATTGAATGAGGCTTGATTTCATATAGGTTTAGTGTTGTATTGGTATAGGTAGGCTTACCTATAGGCTATTTTATCACGACCCGCATCCGCTTTTCAGACGCGAGCTCGTGAGCAAGCCAGCTACCTATCAAGCGGACTCCAGCCCGACTCGAGTACGTATAAGCTGTCAAGATTCATGGTACCATGGCTAATATGGTAATCTATAGTGTATCTCAATCCACAAGAATATAGAAGACAAGAATGAACAAGTATGGGTCATGGTCTGCAGCCCATTAGCATATTGTTCGATTAAACTCCAAGAATGATATGAGTCTATAAATAAACAGAATATAACATGGTATGGAATATAAAGCACGAGAGGATAATAAAGAAATATCACAAGCAAATACCTATATCATGCATCGCAATCCTCTACCATCCTACTTTGCTAACTAACTCCATGTAGTCGCTAAACCTGAAGAGATCATCAGGTCCTCAGAGGACATAGCAAGATACATAAAAACATGCCTATCTAGCAGTTTATCATGCAATAAAAAAATACAGAAGATAAACAGGAATGGACCAATCATCACGAAAACACGACTATACACGACTGGAAGAACCACTACGCCTGAACGAACTGCTGGAGAAAACAAGAGAACACGATATCACGATGTCAATGGACAACCAATCGGATACTCAAACCCTCGCCCCTAGTGTGGACTCGCAGGTTTGAACAACTACTAGCCCTCGCCCCTAGTATGGACTCACAGACTAGCATCACCCTCGTCCCTAGTGTGGACTCGCAGGTGTGAAACATATACTACTAACCCTCGTCCCTGGTATGGACTCGCAGGCTAGCATCACCCTCGTCTCTAGTGTGGACTCGCAGGTGTGAACCATATACTACTAACCCTTGTCCCTAGTGTGGACTCGCATGCTAGCATACTAACTCTCGTCCCTGGTGTGGGCTCGCAAGTTAGCTTAACTACTAACCCTCGCTCCTAATGTGGGCTCGCAGATTAGCTTACTAACTCTCGTTTCTAATATGGGCTCGCAAGTTAGCTTAACTACTAACCCTCGTCCCTAATGTGGACTCGCAGGTTAGCTTCAAGAATTTCAAGGTACAGCAGTTCCGATATGACTTATTCATCCTATGACACGATGTGACTCAGTCCAAGTACAAAAGATGACACGACACGACCCAATCATGATACACGAGAAAACCAATCCAATATGAACTATAAAGCTAATTATAAACAAGGCTATATATAAACTAGCAGGCACGATATACAAATCACATATAAATAATCAACTAATAAAACTGTATAATAATATAAATATGCATGTAAATAAACTGTAGAGGAAAACAAGGTATCTTGCTTGGAGGTTGCACGCAGATCCCACAAAATATAGTCAACTAGTGAGCCGTATAGTCCAAGTCATCACAACTGTCTCCGAAAGCTGAAACAAACATCGCCAACATTCTCCGAAAGCTGAAACAAACATCGCCAACATTCTCAGAATAGTCAATTTAGCTAGGATTGCCTGTCCTTAAGTCCAATTCTGGATACAGGGGCAAAACGGTAATTTCGGGCAAAAACGATATCCGTCGTTGGACCCGCTTTGTACCGAAAAACGTGCCAGGGTCAATGGTCTCTAAAGTCGTCAAACTATATGTCTACGAATCTAGTTTTTTGGTACAAATCCAACCGTATGTCCAAAGTTGGATTCCGGCGGACCGTGCACAAAATTGCCCGTTGAATCGGACCGTGGGCCCGCGAACGGCATTCCGATTCGACTATCTCAGAATCGGACCAAACTTGGCATACAGGACCAGAAAAATGATACGGTCCTGTTGGCGTAAGTTTCGTCTCGATCTGACGAGCGTGCACAAAGTAATTGAGAAATATGCACAGAGGCCGATACGGTGAATTTCGACGGATAAGCATCAAATTCGTCGCGCACACGCGACCAATTTGAATTCCGTCAAAGCCCACACGTCCGTAATATCTGTACGCGCCTTTCGACGCTTACGGTGTGCGACCACGTCACCTGAATTGGCGGGACGCACATTGTATCGGAAGTTTTTGGGATTTTCTATACTATTTTTTGCCAAGTTTTTCTTGGTTTTCAAACTGATTTATCTTGTTATACAAATAACTAAAATTAACAGTAATAGTAGGGTTTTGATCCTGGTTATGTTGTCTTTAAAAACGTTCAAATAATCATTGGCTCGGCGATTGATCGCCTTCCAAAGTAGGGTTCATGCAACAGTTTTCGGGCTGTCAAGAACAGAATTTTTATCGATTTTCCATGAATTTTCATGGGAAATCTAGGATGAATTTATCTAAACTAATTGAAGGGTTAGGTCGAGGGTTATGTGGTCTGTTCATAGGATTTTACATTTTCAAAAACAATCGACTACAGTGAAAGATATAGGGATCGATACATAGGAACCTTACTGCCCTGCGGTCGGTGTTTCGCTCCAATCCCGCGCGCGCGGCCTGGTTCGGGCGGCGGTTCAGGCCGACTCCGGCGACTTGGCGGCGGTGCAGGGCCGCCGGGGTGGTCGCCGAGGTGTGGGGAAGGTGGCGCGGTGGTTTAGGGTTTTGCGAGATTTCGATTCACGCGTATGTACGCACTGTTATAAACAGTCGGGACTTCGCTCGGTTTGGGGTGATTGGTTCTGTCCTGTTGGCCCGATAGGTTGGGGGTTTTGCTGGGCCCGGGCTGAGGGGAAGGGCCCAGGGCTGTGGCCTTGATGGGCTGAAGGGTGGGCTGGGGTCTTGTGGGCCTCGGGCTGAGCTCACTAATATTTTTTTTTTCCTTTTTTGTTTATTCTATTTCTTTGTCTCTTTTTGTTTAGCAATTAATCATATATATATATATATATATATATATATATAAAATATATATATATATATATATATATATATATATATATATATATATATATATATATATATATATATTTTATATATATATATATATATATATATATATATATATATATATTTTCACATATATAAAAAATATATATATATATATTCATATATATATATATATATATTCATATATATACCCATACACATATATGTATACGTATATTCACATAAACATATATATACACGTATACATTTACATATATATACATATTTATATATACATAAATACACACACATATACATATAGGTATTTATATATAAATACACATAAACAAATATGTAGTATACATTTATATACACCTACACACATATATAATACGTAACATACACACATGTATAATATATATAGTTATATATACATATACGTACACACATTTAATATATTGTATCTGTGCATAAATTATAAATCTCTTGATAACAATTTAATATACAATTAAATATAACCATTAAATATAACCAATAAAATAATAATATTAAATAACAATCCCAATAAAATAATAATAGTAATAAAAATAATAACGAAATTTAATAAAGTATATACCATTGTTGCACCGTCTAATAATCCCAGAAAATGTACAAGGCCTATCTTATATAAACATTATTGAATATCAACTCATAACAATATAATATTTAATTAAGAATATTTAGAAATATTCCTTAGATCACTAAAATGGAATACGACACAATCATACCAAAAATGCATCAACACGATTGTCATTGGACGTACCGCATGACTACATGGGCTTGGGCTCAGTTCGGGTTCAGTTTGACTAGTTTGGTGCGACCGGGTCACCTATACGTCAAATAATATTAATAATGAATAATTAACTATTTATAATGGTCACGTCACAACTTGACCTGGTTTTCCTAGTTAGGACATCCCTATGGCTAGGTTTCCCCGGGCATGGCTAGTACACTAGTCAAGGCACATTGCTACATCTCCCGTGCCACAAATCCTAGTCGTCTAGTACTTCAAAACTCAACTATGGCTAGAGTCATCTACCGTAATAATTAACTAAATAATCATTTCTAAAATCCTAAAAATCACAATTTAAATCAATAAATAATTCAAAAAATATTTTGAAAAATTCTCCGGGAAGGGAAGCTACATATTTAGCGACGGATTTTTATTTTAACGATAGATTTTTAGCTACGGCTATTTGGCGACAGATTTTTTCTGTCAAAATTAGCGACGAACTTTCGACAAATCACCGACGAATTACTATCAAATATTTAGCTACGGCTATTTAGCCTCAGATTTTTCCCGGTATCGAACTATCGGTATCGGACTATCGGTGTCGGTATCGAACTATCGGTATCGGTATCGAACTATCGGTAGCGGACTATCGGACTATCGGTATCGGTATCGAACTATGGGTATCGGTATCGGACTATTGGTATTGGTATCGAACTATCGGTAGCAGATTTTTTTCAAGTACAGTTGTTACTAAACCTTCTACCATGCATATCCGATACGGCAGATACATATCTGATACGGCCGATACCTATCGGATATAGCCGATACCGAATCGATAAGGCCAATACGAATCCTAGCTATACGACCGATACATATCGGATATATATCTTCCAATTCGCTAAGGCCAATACCAATTTGATACGGCCTATACCAAACCTATAGACCGATACTAATCTGATACGGTCGATACGAACTACATCCGGCCTATATACCAGCGGATCCACCAGTTACATGATTATATACTAATTCTATTTAGTTTGTCTTGCGATACAAATTTTTACATCCAATCTGTGATGGATCGTTATTTCGTTGATCGTACATGGATGTACAAACGACAACACGAGAGCAAAATAGGTGTGAGTGACGATTTTCAGGCAGACGTGGAAGTGTTTCTTAAGTATGCCAAGAGAAAAGTTCAGTACATGGACGGTAACAAAATCAAGTGTCCATATCGTAATTGTCGCAATAGACGTTACGAAGAAGTGGTGACTGCAAGAGATAATTTGACCCGTAAGGGTTTCGTACGTGATTACGGCCTGTGGTCATCGCAAGGTGAACTATATACGGAAAGACAGGTTGCGAATGCTGCTACTTATGCTTTTGATGATAATGCTGCAACGGATTTTGTCATCGAAGACGACGAATGCTCTGTTGATTATGGAGACCTGCAGAACCTTGTACGAGATATGGTGTGTGAAACCCAGATTTTAGATTATTAGATTTATAGCGTAATATTAGTTATTTATTATTATTATTATATAATATTATTACTATTTATTATTATCATATATGAGTTCGAAATCATTTTCAAAAAAATAATAATTGGTTTTTGGTTGCTGACCTGACCCGAGCCTGGACCAGTTACCCGAAACCCAATCCCGTTTTCTGAACCCATTCTTAAATTCATTTCTCTAATATATATATATATATATATATATATATTACTTTTACTAAACAAAAAAAAACAAAAAAACACTTCCCCCACGAGCTGGTCCACCCGCTGGACCAGCACTTTCCCCATTCCCCCTCACTTCTCTCTCCTTCACTCCCTCTCCACCACACGTTCACAACCCCCACTCCCCTTTAAACCAAACACAACACCTCCACCACTTCCCCCACAATCAATCACCAGCACCCCTACTCATTCTTCCCCTTTCTCACAAACCCACACTCCCTCTCACAAGAACACCAACTCCTCTCCCAAACCATCTTCCTCCCAAACCCTTCCAGAGAAAACTCGCGCCGGCACCCGAGTACCGCCCCCGGCTCGTCCAGCCGCCCTCGATTCCACCCGCGACTCCGTCCACAGCTCCCCAGCCGACCGCCCATCTCCTGGCCGCGCCACTCCGGCCAAGGCCCTAGCGCGCCTCCGGCGTTGTCCAGCCCGCGCCTCTTCCCCGCACCGGCCGCGTCCAGCCCCACTCGACGTCGGACCAGCGCCCAAGCCCCGCGGCCGCCCTCCTCCATCGGCGCCCGCCCCGACGATCTCTCGCGCCGGCCAGACCTAGCCGCGCCCAACTTCTGCCGTGCCCTAGCCGGCGCCCTGCCTCCCGCGGTCCACTTGGCGCTGTTCCGAGGCCGCAACACCTCCCGACCTGCCAGATCTGCCCCCGGCATAACCCCTTCGTGCTGTCGCTGGCCAGCACCTTTCCAGCTAGACCCCGATCTCCCGTTCCGCAGCTGTCCTTTGCTGTCCGCGTATTCAGACTTTTTCGATTCTGCGGGAGCTGGGTTTTCTTTTAAAATTTTCATCTGAGAGCTCTAGCCGAGCAACCCAAGGTATAACTCTTTTGTCCCGTCACATTTTTGGTAGTCAATGATGAAATTGGTCCCCGATTCCCTCCCGGGAATTCGGTTTTAGAGCGACGTAGTAACTTCAGATTTTTCGGAGACGGTTCTGTGTCATTCTGTGGTTATTTCAGATTTTTTCGAAATATGTTTTCTGGATTTTGGGCGCTGTGGTTTTCGAATTCATTTCGAGAATTTTCGAAACTATATTTTGGGTTTCTGATTAAGCTTCGGGAATTATTCTGTGAATTTAATTTTGGTGTAAAATGGTTTGGAAGTCAATTTTGGGTGTTCCCTGGTTTGGGACCTTTATTATGGGTGTTTCGACGTATTTTTCCAGTTTTGGGTTGTCCCGAAAATAGAGGAAATACTGCCCAAATTTTATAAAACTTTAGAAATAAATTTCAAATTGGTTTTCGGAAATATTTTATTTAATTGGATTTTTGGGCGACGACCATACCGGTCCGTGGGCCCTAGCAAAATGCAAACGAAACCGGTTTTACCCGGACGTTGAGGCATTAGCAACAAATAGTGACGATTGGACCAAGTCTGAGACTCCTAAGATTTTATTTATTTTATTTTTAATTTCGTTTTCGATATTTAAAAATACGGAATATTAGTCAGAGCTAACTAATTTTCTCTTATTTTAATGTAAAGTTTGTATGGACATAAGCCCAATTTTCTATTCTGTCAGCTGTGCCCCTGTATTGCGTAGTCTAGGTTTTTCATTTATTTCTGGGTTGATTTTCCTTTAATTTTCTGGATGGTTTTATCATTTATATTATTAGGCGCTTCATAACAAAATGACTGATAAATATTTTGTATAAATTAATAAGGATTTATCACGATAAAATAACTTGAATAAAATATTTATAATTAACAAAATCGATATTTTATCATTGAAAGAAAATGTAGTTTTATATATATAATATTAAAAATACAAAGTTTTGCGAATTAACTGGTAACGACGATTTTTCCAAGTAAAACCAGAAACTGGCTATCTAACTAAATGAGAACCAACGTAGTACGCATCGTAAACCGTTAGCAGTAGAATAAACAAACTTAAAATATGACTAGGACCTGCTACTAGAGATTGCAACTAGCACACCTAGCTTGGTTTCACAATGGTTCTAAGTCAAGTTCTCCAACTGTAGGGTCTCGGAGACGAACCTAGCATCTTTCCGGAACTAACACCGTTTCCAGTCGTAAACAAAGGCAAGTACATTTTGTGTTAGTTTACAATTATTTAATAATCGTTTTATTGCAAATTTAAACTACGATGCAATACGGAAATCTCTCTGAGAGCACTGACTGATTGACTGTTGGGTACTGAGAGAGTAGTGTAATGAGTATGACCACATCCAAAGTAGTGTAATGACTGTATTAGTTTACCCCTCATACACACGAGGATAAGCCATATCGTATCAATAGGATACAACTGTACAACCCAAGCCGGTCATATTCATTGCCTATTCACATCACAATGTTTTAACTGCTGGAGAACTGTTTATTTCAAATTGTTTAAAAGTGCATGACTCTATTATTATTTTAATTGTTAGATTATCATGAATTGTACTTTGCTCCCTCCTGACTGGAGATAACATTTTTAGGGGATTTTGAGGATGCTAAGCTGTTATACAACAGCTATTATGACCTAGTTCTGTACCCTGTGGTATTGCCAAAGTTCCCATTGGAGGACGCAGGACCTGAGACCGACGAGCCGAATGCATAGCTAGATTATCTGTTTCCAGATTTGTTGTTTTAGAATTTTGTTAATTTGAATTCAGCATTTTATTTCAGTCTTTCTAATTCCAGTTGTACTTTCAAATATTGAATAAAGTTTTAAATTCCCGAATATTCAGTTGTGACAAATATACAGATGTTGTTGTGATTACCTACAATAGTGGATAGAGCTTACTGCCGCCGTCTCAACAACGGTGCAGGCTGGGCATGATCCGGTTCGACCCAATTATTTGGGATCGGGTCGTGACATGGTGTACGACGCGGCAGGACCTAATTTTGATCCGGAGGATCCTAATCCCGAGGCGAAGGAGTTCTATGATATGTTTCAGGATGCAGAAACTTTTCTATATCCTGATTGTGAGACTCATTCCGTACTGTCAGTGACGATACGGTTGTTGAACATAAAGTCCGATTTTAACTTGCCACAAACTTGCTATGATCGGATTATACAACTAATCAAGGAGATGTTACTGAAGGAATAAAATACAAGGAAAACGAGAACATAGAAAGTTGCAGCTTCTGTAATGCGGATCGTTACAAGCCAGTCAGGGGAAAAGGAAAGTCAACTAGAAAATGACGTCCTTACAAGTATATGCATTACTTGTCGATCACGAAGCACTTGCAGAGGATGTATGTCTCAGAATACAGCAGAACACATGACGTGACACAACGAAGAATGCACAAAGGACGATGGAGAATTATCACATCCTTCGGATGGAGAGGCATGGAAATATTTCAATTTGCGTCATCCAGATTTTGCTGCAGAGCCTAGAAATATACGTCTGGCGCTATGTTCTGATGGCTTCGCTAGCAGATCGACAACTTCATCGAGGCACGAGTCTCCATCCGCTAGCGGATACGTTCCGCCAGCGGACCCACCGGCGGATCCACTAGTTACTGTACAGTAGGCCCCGGAGTACCCCCATACTCGGTTCTATCCGATTACTGGGGAGTACATGCGCAGACCCACAGATCCTTCGACGGCACCAGAGAGGTCGATAGGTGAGTTCCGACGAGAGCTATGGCCCGCGGGGTCCTCGTAAGTTAATTTAAGATAATTTATTAAATTTGTTTTATTTATTCAAGTTAATAATCCAGTCGTTTTTTCATTGTAGATTTTTTTGTTTAATGTTGCCAGGTCTCTTGGAGAAATTATCAGGGCTAACTTCCATGGTTTCTACCTCAACTTTTCGTCGGTGCCCCCAACCTTGAAGTACGTCTGGCTCGACGAGTTGAGGGTATATATCTATATCTTGTGGTTAATTATTAGTTACTCTTTAATCAACCATTTTTTAAATTACGTGATAATTGAATTTGTATGTTAGACGACGTTCTGGTGGCCCCCCATCGCGAGGATGCGATCCGCAGGACCTACAGAAGCGCTGCCTCGAAGAAGATACGGGATATGATTCATGACCTTAAAATGGGGCAGACGAAGCCGAATTGGATCCGACAGGACTATTATGAGGAGCTCTTGGATATGATGGATATTCCTGCGTACAAGGAGAAATCGGAGAAGGCGAAAGCGAACCGAAGGGCCGCGGGACTTCATACGGGGGGATCAAGGACCCACGCAGCGGCGCTTGCAGATCTGGTGAGATACCGCAAATTTATTTCACTATCGAATTCGGTATTATTAATATACGGAGTTAATTAAATTCTATAGAAATTTCGTATGCATACCCAACGGGCGGTAAAGGAGGGAAGGGAACCAGAATCGGTCACCATACACGATGTGTTCCAGCATTCGCACAAGAGGCGGAAGGACGGGACCTTCGTCGACGATAGGGCCAAGGAGACCGATGTAAGTACTTATGTTTATGAGATTTACGTTAGAATTAAAAGTATTCGGACTATAACTTAGGTAAACTTAGGATTTACACTATAACTTAGTGAAACATAGGATCAACTTAGGTAAATCTTATAGTATAAACACATTCATTTGATAGGCTGCGTATCGTGAGGCCCTTAGTCGGGCTCAGTCAACTGCTGCCGAGGATGTCGGTAAAACGACGCCCGCCCGGACGCCCTCTTCTAAGGCCGCTCGCAACGACTTGTTGGTAGATACCGTCGACGGCTTTAAGAAAGGACGCCTGTACGGAGTCGGCTCCCTAGGGTCGTTGCACATGGCGACTCAGAGATTTCCACCGACACCGCCTCCTCCCACAGCCCCGGCAGACGATGATGTGAGGTCGCAGCTTGCGCAGCTGCACGATGCGGTGTCGTCCTTACGGGAGCAAATTGCCACGTACTTTTCGCCTCCTTCTGCTGGTGCCGGTCCGTCTGCTGCTGGTGCCGGTCCGTCTGCTTCTGGTGGCGGTCCGTCGGCTGTTGGTGCCGGTCCTTCTTCTGTCGGTCATCTTTCTTTCAACCCTGCTGCCCCTCTGGTACCGCCTCCGACTGTGACGGCACTCCTTGACATCATGTCGCCAGAGCAGCTACGTCGACTTTCGGACAGTGTCTTCGACGGATTATTGTCGTACATAGTGGAGCAGTATTATTGTCGATCACAGGAGGGAGTACCACCACCGGACAATCGAACTCCTCCTGCTCCTTGAAGTATTGTATAAGAATACTTTTTAAATTTGGAATTCGTAGGAATTTCAGATTATAACGACGGATATTAGTTTATGATTTCTGGATAATTGGTGTCTATTTTATATTGGTTTGGGTGATGCATATTTGTGATTATATATTGGTTTATGTGATTTTTGGATAATTGGTGTGCATTATATTCGTGTGTGATTTATATTGGATTATATATTGGTCTATGTGATTGTATATTGTGATTATATATTGGTCCGATGTTCGGATGTCATGTGAACAGGGAAAGCTCTGCAAATTTTTTTAAAATATCTCAGTTAGCGACGGACTAGTGACGGGTTAGTGACGGATAACATCAGTTACTTGACATAGCGACGGATGGTTGACGGATAGCCGACGGACTACCTGACATAGCGACGATCCGACGGAACATCCGTCGGCAAGGTTCTGATGGTATTAAAGGTGCACAGAACGGTACCGACGGACATTCCGTCGGTAAGCCGTCAGCGTCTCATCGGATTAAATTTGGCGACGGATATTCTGTCGCCATGTGTAGCGGCTACTTTGCGACTGTTTGGCGACGATTGTCGACGGATTAGCGACGGAATATCCGTCGCTATGGTTCTGGCAATGTCAAGCATTTCCAGAACCCGATCGACGGATTATCCGTCACTAGTCCGTCGCTAAGCTGTCCCTAGTTAGCAACGATGGTAGACAGAATAGCGACGAAACGATACCCTCTGATACACAGTAACGACGGTTTACCGACGGACTGTCCGTCGCTAAGAGTCTTTATAATTCAATACCTGATACTTGAATTCGACGAAAGACCGTCGGTAAGTCGTCGCTAATGCACGAATAATGACGACGGGAAGCCGTCGCTATTCCGTCGATTGACGACTACGTAGCGACAAATTTTTTTTAGCGACGAGCTGATTGCCGACGGATTGTTTTGACCAATATCCGTCAGTGATCCGTCGCTAATACGGTTTAGCGACGGATGGTCGACGGATGTGGCCGTCGCTAAAGCAATATATTTTGGTAGTGAGCGTTGTCTAGGATCGCCCTGTCCTATAGTCGCTGCCCTCACGACCTCTCATATAGGTAAGTCCTCAAGGGTTGGTGATAGGGATTAACCCTGCATATCATGCTTGGACTTATTAAGAGTTTAAGCTCACCCTATCCATATCACACAATGAACACTGTCACCATAGGGATGGGGTATTAATGTACACATATACAGCCTCTTGGGCTTTTATTTTAAAAGAATTTAATCTCAGAGTCAGTGTTTCATAATAGTCACCTAGTCCAGCTTGTTTCTACCCATTGAACCGGCTTCTTGGGATCTCCAGTCAGACTCGGTTGTGTTGCCACTGCTGGTGACTAAATTATGGGCTTAACCCCATCTCCTTCGATGATTCTAGGATTAATTTCCAAGAAAAGACACTTCGTCAAGAGTAAACAGACTCTTCGTCAAGAGATCTGTAAGGTTCTTTTATGACTTTTAAGGTCAAGAACTACATTTTTTTAAAAAAATTATTTATTTTTTGAAACGCAGCTTCTAGTACCTGTTCAGCTTAGAATTCACAAGATCATACTTCTAGCATAATTTTAAAACAAATGGCAGGTACAGAAATATATAGATTGTGTATATGCATAATAAGATGGTTGATTTATTCAATTTCAATATATCATGAACTCATAGCACAAGTAAAATTGACTTGATCTATTTGATATATACATAGTAAGATATATATATGCCATTCAACTTTAGCACAAACTTTTTTTAGATATACCATTTCAAATTCTTTGATACTCCTAGCTATGATAGTTTGTCACATGGACCTACTTATGAGTATCTAAGTTGTTCCACAGGTGAAACATTACACTGGATCTTATTGATCTTTAGTATTTTTTTTATCCGAAGAATATGTCACATAATGACTCAGAAAACACTTAAAGTTCTATGAAACTAGTAGTAGTCTATTTATTTAGGAGTACTTGGTTTGACTAAGCCAAATGTTTGGGTTACTCATAAATTATATTCTCTGTCATCAGAATCAATGTATGTGATTCGAAATATAAGCCCTAAGATAGTGAGCCAAAATGCATCAGGGTTTATCACCTCTTAAAAAAAGACACAGTAACTTTCAGTCTTGGCTTTAAAGATTTATCTTTACTTTCCATGTTTACAAAATGACAATCTAAGTAGTAGAATAATAGTTTAAGTGATTTTGCTAATCAACCTTAAGAAATCTTTAGTTTATCAAGTGTTGATTAATTAGGGTTAGTTGTAGGGGCCGGTTTCCAGCTAGCGGAGGTCCACAGGGGACGATTAAGTACCGTGTCGCTTAGGGCTATTTACGTCCGGTTGACAGAAGGACCCTTTTGATTTGTACCCAAAATAATCTCAACATTTAAAACCTAGATTTGAAAGAATTTGCAATTTCACTAGCTATCTTCTTTGACTAAATTGTTTGAACATGTCAAAGGATATTATAATGTCACTATTTATATGCAAACCAATGTTTGCCCAACAAAATTAAATATTATGATAGAACAATATTGTGGTTTCTTTGTCTGAGTGGAAATTCTAATATGTGACACAATAATCATTTAAAGTTCAAACATGTAAACCGATCAAGGAAATAATATTATCCATTATTTCCATATTATACATACAGAAACCAAGAATAATTTCTCATAGACTTCATATTTGTTTTTCAACTAAACTTTGTAATCAAAATGAATAGATAATGTGAATTGTAAATGTGAACAATTACCTTTCCACGTGATAGGAATAATTTTTGTACTTCTTGATTTCGGCTTAGTAATAGCACTTCAGAAGAAATGTTATTTTGTACATCATTTTTAGATAATTCTATTATTCTTAATAAATATCCATTAGTACCCAGGAATTTGGAAAATGAGATTTATAATCATCTAGCTTAGAATAATAGAGCGAAGAATTTTTTGTGTTACTTACCTTCATCTGTAGCATGTTTGAGCTTTTCCTAGCAAGTCACAATCTCTAATGTTTCTGACTTGGAGAGATGACACTAGAAAGATCATGTTAAGAATAATAGAGTACACAAATAAATTTGTATTACCGTCATCGTTAACATGTTGCTTCTTTTATATAAACTAAAACATTTCAATGATTATGCCTTCAAGAAAATAAATGTTAGTTTGTATATTAACAAAATATAACTGAACCGATACCGGCCCAAACTTGTTCATTCTGGCACAATGTAAGCCCCCTGAATTTTTGAGATTATTTTTGAATTTTCTAAATGAATTATTTTCGATAATTTATTTTGATTTAAATTAATTTTTATCATTAAATGCTCCTTACCGTGACTTGGATTTCTAGAGCATCAGAGATGCCAGTCTCTGGAAACTTTCTTCTTGAAGTTTGTAGTAGACGAGATTATCTTCATGTTGATATATCGTGTCCCATTCGAACTTGTTTCCTTGTGCTCCATTTGCTTCGTGCAACTTTCGGGTCAATTTAGACCAATTTATCGTTTGCCGTAATTTGTGACTTAATTTTCAACTTAATTTTTGGGCCCGACGTCGGTCCAATCCAGTCGACCCAATATATGGCTCTGGCCTGTTTTGAGTCTACTATGCACGTGCCACTTGCGTGCCATCGAATTGATCTCTCTTGTGCTCCCATTTCATCCATAATTTTAAATAGTTTAAATTTGTTATTTTAATTAAATCTTGGCCCCAAGCTTGTCCAACTTGACCCAACACCCAACCCAAATTGGTGTGACCCTACCATGTCTACCTATACACCCCACTGATATTTTCTCATTTTTCCTATACTCAAAAATATCCTCCTATTATACAAATATCTTATTTTCTCTCTCTATTTTATATATATATATATATATAAAATAGAGTATTATATATATATATAATACTCTCTCTCTCTCTACATTTAAATCCTCTCACCACACCCACTCCTCCATCACCATCAGCACTCTCCCCCCTATGTGGCCGACACCCTCACCCTATTCTCTCTCTAAATATCTCTCTCTCTCTCCTTCCTTTAATTGCTCACGCACACCCACACATACTTTCTCCCTCTCTCTTTCATTAAACACCACTTTCTTTCTCCAACTCTCATTTAAATTACATCACGCTCCATGCTTGGCCGAGAGCTCCCTCTTCCCACTTCTTCTTCTCTTTTTCCCCTCTCCCACGTCGAGCTTCCCCTCATCATCATCTCCTTCTTCTTTATCATCACTTCTATCATCATTATCACCATTAGAGCGCCACCACCACCCTCACCAAACCGCCGCCACCACCATCACCGACGTCCACCACTCGCCGTGCCCCCGCCCACCTCATCGGGCTACCGAGCGCGCAGCCATGCGCTGCACAGCAGTGCAATAACCCGTAGCAGCAGCTACACCAGTGGCAGCAGCAAGTAGCAGTCGTACGGCGCCGGCACCGGCCGCCGTGGCACTACGTGGCCGCCCCCCTAGGCCGGGCAGTCTCCGGCGAACTCCCCAATGGCCAGCGCCTCCTTCCCCGACGTGCCACATACCCGATTCGGGCGTTTAGCACGAGATCCCGTCGTGACGCGCGAGTTTTGAACTCGAAAAGTGCGTTCCGACGCAGCAACTTCGTGCACGTTATTCGAGAAATTCGACCGTTGGATCAGCGAACTCTTTTCTCTGCCACAATTTTGGTATGTACTCCTTCATCTCTCTCAAATTTCATCCGTTAATTTTATCGTTTGATACATCAAAATCGGCCACCAAGTTGACCGTTTAAATTGTATAATTTTTGGACAGTTTTGCGGAGCCAACTTAGTCGGTTCGTATCTCCTCCATCGCAGCTCCGTCTGGCATGCCACTAGTTTCTATGTGTAGCTGGTATAACCCTCTTCCTATCCCTTAAATTTCATTTCATTGTGAGCATGTTTGATTGGTTGAATTCGACGCCAAAGTTGGCCATCCGAATTCGTAATTTCTAAGTTGTAAAATTCTATTTTTGAACTCGGGACTTCGAATTCAATTTCTGACACCACCAGTAGACTCGTGGTATCGTTCTGGCATATTTTCATACAAAGTTTGTTAGATTTGGAGGATGTGGATCCTGGCACGCATTTCGGTGCAAAGTTGGCCCCACGGTCCGGGTTAACGGGACATTTTGAGATCGGCTCATCGGAATCCAATTCCGGATATACAGTTGAGTTTGTATCGTCATTCTGGACTTGTTGACATATAATTTGTTGAGTTTTATGGACATTGGCTCTGACACACTTTTTCGTGCAAATCAGAATTTCAATGTGCTGGTCAACGGACATATGGTAATGGTTGTTTCATCATCCACCTGGGTACCTCATTGTAGTGTCATACAATGAGGTACCTTGGACTTATGGGCAGGCTATTCTAGCTATTTCGACCATTCTGGACACGTTGGTAATGGTTGTTTCATCATCCACAATATCTGTAGGTTTTCCCTCTATCTATCACCCTATTATTATTATTATAATCTTTCTCTTTTGTTTGTATTTTGAGATCCATCGATTTCAGTGATTTCTCAATCACTGAAATTGAATGTGTTGACCCTGTTGTTGTTTATAGAGACTAGCCTTGACCATGTTTGACCATGGTTGAATGCTTTGACTGAACGTCGAAGTAGAGTCAACATTGACCTAGGCTAGACTAGTTTTGACCTTGGTTGACCACAGTTGACTATTTTGACCAAAAGTCAATCAGAAGTCAACCGTAGCCTAAAATTGATTAAAACTGGACCGAAGTTGACCGGTTGATCCAGAGTCAACTGTTAGTCAACATTAGTCAAGTTTGACCTAGAGTTGACCTAGGGTTGACCAGAGTTGACCAGTTGACCAAAAGTCAACTGTAAGTCAACCCTTGACTTAGATTGACCTAGTTTGACTTGCTTTGACTTGCCTTGACCTAGTTTGACTTAGTATGACTTGATTTTACTTCCAAACCCTTATATTGATACAGTATTCCATCTATAGGTCCTCGAGGCATTGTTCTTGGACTTAGTCGACTTATCCATCACATCACAGGCGAGTACATTCTCTGATAATATTTATGTTTTATAATATCGTCTATGTTTCTTCTATTTAGTGTAGATATCCTTGTTCTTTTGACACATTGTTCACACGGATTGGTATTTCTCTGGATCCCGTCATGAGATATTATTCCTGGTATTCTTTGGTATATATTGTGCAAGTCTTTCTTGTTCCTTGTGTATTGTATAGACACGATTCCTGCGAAGGCTAGCTACCCTTTCAGAGAATCGTGCGTCATGATGTGTCATGGTTGGATCCACTATACTAGTCGGGGGACGGGGAGTATTAGTTTAGATATGTGGTCAAAGCCTATTGTGTACCCCTTGTGCACCTATTGATTGTGAGTGTTGATCATACACCCCACGTATGGTTAGCCAGGCCTGTTACTATTGTGCAATGTCCCAAGCCAGCCACATATTGTAGCTAGTGCTCATACACCTAGATAGATGATTCTTGATTCTTGTACATGCCATGATCAGTTTTACTTGCCTTGTTCTAGCTCTAGATTTATAGCTTACCTTGCCATGATACTCACATGTACATTTCGTGATTTCTTTGTATAGTCTCTCTATTTACTGCTATATTTTCAATATCGTCTAACTAGAACTGTTATTTGAGATTTGTGCTCGTTCCATCCTGACTGGATATGTTGACAATATTTTAGGAGTAGTTGTGCCCTCATTTTTGGACTACAGGGTGTTGCTAGCCGGGGTGGTTCTCGGTATTCTTTACCGTGAGTTGTCTCTCAGGAGTTCTAGGTCTGGTAGTCATTTAGTTTGTTATTGTTTTCTTCTGTTTTATTCTTGTCTCATATGATCCTTGTAGATTCTAGTTATTCTAGAGATATTGTTATTATTTTTTGTCTTATCTTCCTTAGTTTTTGTGATGTGACATGAGTACATTTCTCGTTATGGATCTTTAGATGATGTAGTTAGTATTGGGTACTTGACAGCGCTCTACCATCGATACTGCGACATAGGCTGGGCGTGGCCCACGTATTCGTACCCGTATATCCGGATGCAGGTCGTGACACATTTTTGTGGTGGCCCGTGCAGGTCTGTCCTTGCGAATTAATGCGAAGTCGTGGTGGTACTTGAGCTTATCCGTACTACTACGAGCCTGCCCTAGGATTAAGGTTGAGTCATGGAATATTTTAGAATTTTAGTACTCAGTCACATATTAGGAACTCTTGGTCGATTCCAGAGATGACCCCTGGGAATCTTCTTCGAAAGCTTTTCAAATCTTTTCCCACTTGTTTCCATTTGTCTTGATTTTTGAAATATTTTTCCGTATCAAACTTTATACTTTCTTGGGATGAGTTGTGGATCCCAGAGGGAAGGTATAAGTTGAACTTATGTATCCTCTAGGTTGAGAATCAAATATGATTTGCCAATCTTATATCAAGGTTGAGATTATTTAGATTATATTCCAGAACTTTCAATCTTGACCTAGATAGTACCTTTGGGACTTCTTCTGAAAAATTTTCCTAAACCTGCCTCAAAATCTGTTTTCGCTAGTTTTCATTTACTTATCCTTGATTCGTCGTTGAATTTTGAATCTTGATCTTCGTTCGTTGTTGACTTTGACTTTGCATCTAAGATCAATTTTTATGAAATGAGTTAAGATATTCTGATAAACATATTCGATGAGAACGATGAATGTCTACTTTATTTATGGAGTTTAGAATTTATCGCAGTCATACTAGCTAGCACGACAGGGACGTGGAGCCAGATGTTGGATATACTATCCTAGTTATGGAATTTAGATTTTTTTGCAGTCATACTGGTTGGCGTGGTAAGGAATCTAGATGACATAATTATAGGGTGCATACCTTAGTTATGGACTCTATCGTTTATTGCAGCAATGCTTACTGGCGTGGCAAAAATTCTGGCAACATAATTTCAGGAAGACGTGTATGGTTATCAGACTGTATCTTAATCGGATCACTTCGTTATAACCGGATGAGCAAGAACAAATTCTTATCATCATTCTTTTCCGTCTTGGTTAACTCTGTCTATCTACAGCCTAACTAGGATTTCTCGACAGGATTGTTTTATGTTCCATCTTTCATATGATTTGACTAAACTCTTCTTCGCTAGCCTCTTGGGTAATTCTTCTTGTCCTTCCCGGTAATTGTTGAAGGTGCCTCATGGATTGATTCAAGAAAAGTTCGAAAAGTAATTTATCCTTGTATTACGGAATCGTGAGTTTGCATCCAAAGAAATACTGGCGAGGCATGACTTCGGATAACGGCATCAAGGTTAAATATGTTTCTCGAATTCTACTTGGACCACTCCCTAAGCATTTTGACTAACATCTTCTCCTTTATTTTGCAAAAAATGTTTGGAAATATTTTACGGATTTGGCCAAGCTAAGTTCAGAAACCTATATTATCTGGCGTGGCAGCGGTGCACTGCAGCCATCCGTCGTATTATGGAACAAGGAAGTTAATCGCAGCCAAATGTACACTAGCACGATAGTAACTTCATGTGACATAATTACGGAGGTATATGGTTCTTGAGTTTTACTTCGACTACGTCCTATGCATCTCGTTTGGCCTCGTACTATTCTTGGAAATATTTCGACAATCTTTCCTGTCTTGCTTGACCCTTACCTTGTCTGAATATTGATATGGATTGCTAGACCCAGTCTTAGGCTCTTGTTACCTTCTATTTTTGATAACTGAAATAGTCAAACCTTATTAACAGATTATGTAGTGTAACTGCAATATGTTAATGTGTGATTGTCGATGAGTATATTTTCTTGGGGATTCATTGGGTTAAGCTTGTAGGACAGATATGAGTGACTGACTATAGTGGACTTAGAAACCATTAAGAATGATTAGTTTGATAGTATAGATTAATTCTAAGGTATCTAAGAAGGAGTAGTAAAATATTATATTTTGTGACTACGGATTAAAAATAGAATCTTGTGCTTAGATTCGAGGGTTGAACATTGTAAGACTTTGATGACCAAGTGATTATTGGTTGTCTACAAACCATTTACTTATGATTGGAGGATAGATCGATATATGAAATAAAATAGAAGGAGATAACATTGCGTACAAGATCGGAAGATAGCAGGAACAAAACATGGATGTATGTACATAGGTAATAAATAATTCGGTAAATGAATTAAGAGTTTGAATTTGAGGGTTTATATTAAGGAGTTCTTGAGTAAAAGAGAGAAGGCTCAATGCCATGAATAGATTTTGAATGTATAATTTCATGGAGCTTGTGATTAATAGGATAAAGATACTTAGGACGGGAGAAGGAAACAAACAAATTGATATTGAGATTGGAATTTTGGTTGATGGTCAATCATTGTTGATATATATACGTATCTCGAGGATGACCTATATTTTAGAGCATATGTAAAGGTCCTTATTGATATGAAGTTTCTAAGGGGTAAAATGACATAATTTTTATGGAAGAAGCATGTTGAACCTGAACCAAATGATTGTAGAGAGAAACAGCATAGGCAATCACAAAGGTAGCAGATTGAGTACTGTAGCCATAGCAGTTGCATGTTTTAGCTTGACCTATTGGATGATTTTAATTTCGATGATGAAATTTTTATAAGGTGGGTAGGATGTAAGCCCCCTGAATTTTCGAGATTATTTTTGAATTTTCTAAATAAATTATTTTCGATAATTCATTTTGATTTAAATTAATTTTGATCATTAAATGCTCTTTACCGTGACTTGGATTTCTAGAGCATCAGGGATGCCAGTTTCTGGAAACTTTCTTCTTGAAGTTTGTAGTAGACGAGATTATCTTCATGTTGATATATCGTGTCCCACTCGAACTTGTTTTCTTGTGCTCAATTTACTTCATGCAACTTTCGTGTCAATTTAGACCAATTTATCATTTGCCGTAATTTGTGACTTAATTTCCAACTTAATTTTTGGGCCCGACATCGGTCCAATCCAGTCGACCCAATATATGGTCCTAGCCTGTTTTGAGTCTACTATGCATGTGCCACTTGCGTGCCATCGAATTGATCTCCCTTGTCCTCTAATTTCATCCATGATTTTAAATAGTTTAAATTTGTTATTTTAATTAAATCTTGGCCCCAAGCTTGTCCAACTTGACCCAACACCCAACCCAAATTGGTGTGACCCTACCATGTCTACCTATACACACCACTGATATTTTCTTATTTTTTCTCTACTCAAAATACCCTTCTCTTATACAAATATCTTATTTTCTCTCTATTATATATATATATACATATATATATATATATATATAATACTCTCTCTCTCTCTCTCTCTCTCTCTCTCTACATTTAAATCCTCTCACCACACCCATTCCTCCTTCACCATCAGCACTCTCCCCCCCATGTGGCTGACACCCTCTCCCTATTCTCTCTGTAAATATCTCTCTCTCTCCTTCCTTTAATTGCTCACGCACACCCACACATACTTTCTCCCTCTCTCTTTCATTAAACACCTCTCTTTTTCTCCAACTCTCATTTAAATCACAGCAAGCTCCATGCTTGGCCGAGAGCTCCCTCTCCCCACTTCTCCTTCTCTTTCCCCCTCTTCCACGTCGAGCTCCCCCTCATTATCATCTCCTTCTTCTTTATCATCACTTCCATCATCATCATCATCACCATTAGAGCGCCACCACCACCCTCATTAAACCGCCGCCATCACCATCACCGACGTCCATCGCTCGTCGTACCCCCGTCCACCTCGTCGGGCCACCACGCACGCACCCATGCGCTGCACAGCAGCGCAGCAAGCCGTAGCAGCAGCTACACCAGCGGCAGCAGCAAGTAGCAGCCGTACGGCGCCGGCACCGACCGCCGTGGCGCTGCGTGGCCGGCCCCCTAGGCCGGGCAGCCTTCAGTGAACTCCCCTATGGCCAGCGCCTCCTTCCACGACGTGCCACATACCCGATTCGGGCGTTTAGCACGAGATCCCGTCGTGACGCGCGAGTTTTGAACTCGAAAAGTGCGTTCCGACATAGCAACTTCGCACACATTTTTCGGGAAATTCGACCATTGTATCTGCAAACTCTTTGCTCTGTCACAATCTTGGTATATACCCGTTCATCCCTGTCAAATTTTATCCGTTAATTTTATTGTTTGATACATCAAAACCGGCCACCAAGTTGACCGTTTAAATTGTGTAATTTTTGGACAGTTTTACGGAGCCAACTTCGTCGGTTCGTATCTCCTCCATCGTAGCTCTGTCTAGCCTGCCACTAGTTCCTATGCGTAGCTGGTATAACCCTCTTCCTACCCCTTAATTTTCGTTTCATTGTGAGCATGTTTGATTGGTTGAATTCGACGCCAAAGTAGGCCGTCCGAATTCATAATTTCCAAGTTGTAAAATTCTATTTTTGAACTCGGGACTCCGAATTCAATTTCTGACACCACCAGTAGACTTGTGGTGTCGTTCTGGCACGCTTTCATATAAAATTTATTAGATTTGGAGGACGTGGGCCCTGACATGCATTTCGGAGCAAAGCGGGCCCTACGGTCCGGGTCAACGGGACTTTTTGAGATCGGCTCATCGGAATCCAATTTCGGATATACCGTTGAGTTCGTATCGTCATTCTGAACTCGTTGACATATAGTTTGTTGAGTTTTGTGGACATTGACTCTGACACGCTTTTTCGTGCAAATCGAAATTTTAATGTCCTGGTCAACGGACCAATTTGAGATCGGGTCAACGAAATCCAATTCTGGATATACCGTTGGGTCGTATCGTCATTCTGGATTCGTGGACCTATAATTTGTTAGGTTTAGTGCACTTTTATTTCAGCACAATTTTTGGTGCAAAGCGGGTCCGACACGGACACCGTTTTGACTCGAAATTACCTTTTTGCCTTTGTGTTCAAATTGGATTATGGGCAGGCTATTCTAGCTATTTCGACCATTCTGGACACGTTGGTAATGGTTGTTTCATCATCCACAATATCTGTAGGTCTTCCCTCTATCTATCACCCTATTATTATTATAATCTTTCTCTTTTGTTTGTATTTTGAGATCCATCGATTTCTGTGATTTCCCAATCACTGAAATTGAATGTGTTGACCCTGTAGATGTTTATAGAGACTAGACTTGACCCTGTTTGACCATGGTTGACTACTTTGACTGAACGTCAAAGTAGAGTCGACATTGACCTAGGTTAGACTAGTTTTGACCTTGGTTGACCACAGTTGACTTTTTTGACCAAAAGTCAACCGGAAGTCAACCGTAGCCTAAAATTGATTAGAACTGGACCAAAGTTGACCGGTTGATCCAGAGTCAACTGTTAGTCAACATTAGTCAAGTTTGACCTAGAGTTGACCTAGGGTTGACCAGAGTTGACCAGTTGACCAAAAGTCAACTGTAAGTCAACCCTTGACTTAGATTGACCTAGTTTGACTTGCTTTGACTTGCCTTGACCTAGTTTGACTTAGTATGACTTGATTTTACTTCCAAACCCTTATATTGATACAGTATTCCATCTATAGGTCCTCGAGGCACTGTTCTTGGACTCAGTCGACTTATCCATCACATCACAGGCGAGTACATTCTCTGATAATATTTCTGTTTTATGATATCGTCTATGTTTCTTGTATTTAGTGTAGATATCCTTGTTCTCTTGACACATTATTCACACAGATTGGTATTTCTCTGGATCCTGTCATGAGATATTATTCCTGGTATTCTTTGGTATATATTGTACAAGTCTTTCTTGTTCCTTGTGCATTGTATAGATACGATTTCTGCGAAGGCTAGCTACCCTTTCAGAGAATCCTGCGTCATGATGTGTCATGGTTGGATCCACTATACTAGTCGGGGTTCGGAGAGTATTATTTGGACCATTCGGAGCTGAAAATTGGACCCAGCCTCATAGTGCCAGAGAAGCCAGTAGCAATATTGGACAGAGGAGAAAAGAGAACAAGGAACTCTGTGACGCCGATAGTCAGAGTTATGTGGCGGCACAACTCCCCAGGCGAGTCTACCTGGGAACGAGAAGACAAGATGCGGAAGCAGTATCCGTATCAGACTTGAGGTAACCCCTGACCTTGCCTTTAATTTCGAGGACGAAATTTTCTAAGGAGGGAAGGTTGTAAAACCCGCAACCTGATTTTTCTAAAATTTTTGGATAAATTGGAATTATTGCATTTTTGGGATTTTGTTTTGTCAGCATAGTCCTGGGTTCCCAGTTAGAGTTTTAGTATTATTATTATTATTATTATCATTATTATTATTATTATTATTATTATTATTATTATTATTATTATTATTATTATTAGTCGGATTAGGAAAATATTATTTTTAAAATTAATCATTGGATTTTGATTGTGGCCCTGTCCCCGATCCCGTGCCCGGATTCCAACCTCGAGTCCGGACACCGACCCCAAACTCGAACCAGACCCCGTTTCTTGAACCCAATTTCGTTTCCAGTCCCGAATCCATCCTTTAATCCCTTAATTAATTATTTAGCCTTAAATTCATATATATATATATATATATATATATATATATAATATATATATATATATATATATATATATATATATATATATATATATATATATATATATATATATATATAGAGTTAAAAAAACTAAAACCTATTACTAATTCCTAATCCCTAACCCCCACGACCATTTCTCCCCACGACCAGGCCGCACAAATCCCCTCTCCTCCACACAAATCCCCTTCTCCTTCAAACCACCATTCACATTTAAACCACCCACCACTACCACTCACGCCACCACCAACACTTCCAAAAGCACCAGCACCATCACACCACTCCCACCACCACATTCTCCCCATCACTCCCTCTCCTTCCTCTCACTCTCCCCAAAGCCCCACTTCCGAGTCCGCGCCCAACTCCCGCGCCCGTCCAGCCAAAGCCTCCCGGCCGCGCCCTCCCCGACGACCGCCCGGCCATCTCCAGCGTCCCGGCGATCCCTGTGGCCGCCCGCTCCAGCGCAGCTCCGGCGCTCCCCCGTCCCGCTTCCCGACCGACTTCCTCCGGCGCCTCCCGCCCGCGCGCGCTATTCCCGAGGCCGCCCTGTCTCGTCCGACCCTGCTCGGTTCCGTGCGCCGGATCCCGATCAACTCCCAGCGGCTGACCTGAGGCCGCGCCCTGTTTCCCGTCGGCCCGTTCCCACCCGGCCAGCGCTGTCCTGCCGGCCAGATCCGCCCCGGCGACCCCCGAGTCCCCGTGTCGCTGGCCAGCGCCTTTTTGGCATGACCCGAGCCCTGTCGGCTCCGCCCCAGCACTGCCCCGAGTTCTGTGCGCTGTTCCGAGCCATTTTCCGTTGTCCGCGGATTTCTTTCTTCAAATATTTGCATCTGAGAGCTCTAGCCAAGCAATTGAGGTATAACTTCGTGTCCCCATGTCCCTTCCATAGATAGTCAGTGATGACGCGGTCCCGACCCCGACGCGGGGATCGGTTTCACTATTTGCGCTAGGGGATACTTCTTCCGAGTTCGGCTCAAAATTGGTTCTGTGGTTTAGTTCTAATTAGCTTGCCTGGCTAATGTTTATATCCGGTGGGTTAGTGATTATTTTCGAATTGGTTCTCTAGTTGTTTTCTAACTTAATTAGTTGCTCTATTTTTGGCCGTGGATTATTATTTTGGGTTGGATATTCATTTTTGGGCTGGTAATTAGTGATACCTGGTTTGGGATATTTATTTGTGTTGCGAATTGGTATCCTTCCAGGATTGGGTTGTCCCAGTTATAGAGGAGGTGCTGCCGAAATTTTCGAAAAGATTTTCAAAATAAAAGTATTTAATTAAATTTAGTAAATTGGTAAATAAAAATCTATTTTCAAATCCGGTCTTTGCAAACGATTTACAAAATTGGTTTTGTCTGCTTTAAATGCGGATTTTGTGAGTTTCGTATCCCCGTTAGGCGACGATCGTATCGGTCGAATGAGCCTCAGTGAAACGCAAACGATACAGGGTCACCTATACGTTGAGGCGTTTGCCAGCAACCTGAGATTGCACGACCAAGTCTGAGACTTTTTAATTTTTAATTTAATTATAATTTATTTTTAGAACTGGTACTGCTTTTAGTATTTATGGTGCAGGGCCTCGGCCTACTGTTTGGACCGTTCACGGCACTCAGAGCTCGCCTTAGGATTATTTAATTTATGTAAATAATTTGTAAGGGCATAAGCCCAGTTTTTCCTTTATTTCTCTGTGATCATGTATTGTGTAGCGTAGTTTTTATTATTTTTCTGAAATAATGATTTCGCCGTTAAAGCGTAGTATATAAAATGGATATATATATTTTATAAAGAAAATTAATAATTTTTCTCATAATAAATAATCTAGTAATTTAGCCATTCACATGTTTTCTCATTTAAAAGAAAAAGGCTAGTTTTATATATATATATATTTAAAATACAAAGTTTTGCCAAATTAACCAGTAATTACTATTTTTTCCAATTAATCAGTAACCGACTTATTCAATTAAAAGGATAACGAACGTAGATTACGACGTTAGAAAATTTCCGGTAGATTAATTAATAACTTAAAATCTGACTAGGGTCTGCTTCTAGAGATTGTAACTAACACACCTAGAATGGTTTCATTATGGTTCTAAGTCAAGGTTCTCAACTGTAGGATCTCGGAGACGTACTTGACTTCCTCCTCGGTACCGACATTCCCGATCCAATCAATCAACAGAGGCAAGTTATGGTTATATTTTTTTGTATTTTATTTAGTAATTGTCAAGTTGTATGTTAAACCACATTGCTACACGGAACCCTCTCCTAGGGTTCAAATATTGATTAATATTGATTGTGGAGATTGGGGGAATAATGTAACGTTTATGGCCAATGCCCCTCATATTACATAATTGTGCGAGCTTATCCCTCTTACACACGGGGATAAGCCGTATCGCGTCGCTAGGATGCTATTGTACAACCCAAGCCGGTCATAGACGTTTACACATTCAAATCACATTATTTTAAATTGTTAAATTGCTGGAAAATATTGTTTCAACTGTTTAGCCTGCACTTTTCCATTATTATTTGAAATGTATGATACATATTCGTACTTGCTCCCTCCTGTTTGCCATTAAAATTGTTTTGATTGAAATCTTAATACAAACAGAACAGTGATACAATATAGGACTTAGATGTAGTCCTAGGAGTACACTTTTGTTTAAGCTGGGTCCTTAGTGCCAATGGAGCGAGTGGTAATGCGTTGACTCCGTTGACCGGCTGACGGCGTGTAACTCCACTTTCCTGTTTTCCTAAATAAATTTCAAAATTCATTTTTATACTTATTATTAATTTGGAAACATTTTGAATGAATTGCATTTTTGACAATTTTACAATTAGAAGTTGTTGTAACAACTTTTATCTTGTTTTTCTTATTTAAAAACTGTTTTTAAATAATATATGCAATTATGTAACAGCAGAGGGTTATTCTGTAAATGTTCCTATTAATTTTGGTTGCGGGCAATTATAGAAAGGAGGGGGGTGTTTCTGTGATTGTGCCATTTAGCGGGGGGGGTTATTTGCAAAATTTACATTTTAATTGTTTTAAAACTGACGGTTGAGTGGAGAGAGAGAGTGTGCATTTAATTTTCTTCTCTCTCTTCTCTCGAGCTCTCCGCTCCGACTTCTCGAGACTTCCACTGTTCTCGAGTGTTCTTCTCCATCGACTCTTCGTTTTCCCCGCCGACCCTTCGAGAACTTCGCCGTTCTCGAGCGTTCTTCTCCGGCGACTTCGACGGCGACTCTGATGGCGACGACCCCGATGATGATGGCTTTGACGGTGGCGACTCTGGGAGCTTGGCAGTAACTCGAGCTCGTTGTCTCTTCGTCTTCTTCCTGACTTCTTCCTCGACGAGCTTGGCTTCGACTTCCAGAGGGTAAACCCTAACCCTAACCCTAATCTCTACTGTTGGTCAGATCTATGGCAGATCTATGGCCTAGACTCTGAGATCCTTTGATCGGTGACGAGATCTAGGGTTTCTGTGGTTGTGTGAGATCGATGATGTTGTCTTTCTCTTCGAACAGTTCTAACTGTTCAGATCCGTTGGATCTAGGGTTTCTGTGGTCCGATCTTGTAGATCGACCCTTGCATGTGGTTATTTTGGGTTGCATGTTAGATCTGTGATGTTCTTTAGTTGATTCTTCGAGATCAAGTTGATCTGTGACTATTCTGTGGTTGTGTTATTATTTTCTGAGGAGTTTTACTCCAGATCTGGTAGTGGTTCCAGATCTGTTGAGTGTGGGTTCGATGGTGTTTTCTGAGGAGTATCCAGTGGATCTATTCCTTTTATTTGCATGCCATAATTTTGGATATGATGTTGGTTCCATTTTACTGAACTGAGATCTCATGGTCAGACACTTTCGTGTCCGACACTGCATGCATATTTTATGGATTTTAATTGATGACTTCTTCTTCTCTTTTCTGTTATTTGTTGCTGAGGGATTTTCTGGTGTTGGACCTCTGTCCCGACTGGACTGTGGACTGTACCTACCTGTTCGTATCCGATGTTCGTGTCGGATACGAAGTGGCGCAGATTCGTGGCTAGAACATTGCTGAACCTTGCTGTAGCCGTGTCCTCTTTCCCGTGTCCGACGTGCGTGTTGGACACCAAGGAGATGATGTGACTTCTGACCTGACGTGACTGGCCTTGGACTTTGGGCCTGACCGGCGGTGGACTTTGGCAGTTTGTGGCTTTTATTTGATGGGCCGAGTTGGTGTTTATTCAGTAGGCTTTCTGTATATTCTTTGTGGGCTGAAGTATGGGCTGGGCCATACTGTATGTGTTGTAATATTATTTTATTAATTATAGCTGGATGACTGTAATTAATTGTGGGTGGGCTGGTTTGGCTGGGCCATGTTGGGCCGGGCTTATATGCTGTTGTAGTTGTTGGGCTGGTTAGAAGTTGGGTCTGAACTGATCCTTGGTTTTGGGTAAGTGGGCCGAGTGGCTGTGGGCTGGCCTGTGGACTTTGCCTTTGGGGCAGGACTGTCTGTAGTTAATTTTTGTAAAACCTTTTTCAATAAATAATAAATGTTTTTCCCATTATTGTGAGTTGATGGAAACATCCTCTTAAACCAATTTTTTATAACTAAAATAATTAATTAACTTTTTCTTAAATTACTACTGATTAGTTAACTCTTAAATAACTTTTAAAACCAAGTTTATAAAACAAACCACTTTTATATATATAAAAGTTGCAATGCTAACTATATATATATAATGAGTTTTTGAATTATAAACTTATAGAACTCTTAGTGTTAAACACGTAAAACCAAGGGTTGTGTTTAACATTTGTTTTTCCCAAAAGAAAACAGGTAGTTAGTAGTTAAACCTAGTGTAATGTAGCTTGTGAACCTCCAAATAAGACTATCTTATTTGGGAAGAATCAAGATAAGGATTTAGTTCTTTAATTAACCTAGAAGCAACTAGCATAGTTTATTAACCAACTTGTACATCACTATTGTTAACAGGAGAACATCCAGCTAGATTGCCTACCATATTGCTGGAGCCAGGCAAGTACATTCTATGGTTCTGTTCAGTGCATTTTCCTTGTTCTTTATTGCTGACACACTGCGACACGTTCATGTTCTTTCTGGCTTGTTCTTTCATGTTCTTACTTGTATCTTGGGGTGGGGAAATACTCTAGATATGTGACTAAACCCGGTTACTTATTCATGATCTTTAGCTTAGGCCTCGCACAGTGCACGCGGGCCCTAAGCCGTACCATTACATGATCTTCCAGGATCCTTTCATGTTCTTTCATGATCTTACCCAAGCCGGTCACATATCTAAGTAGTATTTCAAACATATAAACACATGTTCAGGATATTGTTCTTACATTAGTTTCTCTTGATCCTGATCTTGATATTAGTCGTGATCTTTACTGCATCTTACATTGTCATGATCTTTCATGTATCTTTATAGCAGTAGTTCATGATCTTCATGTTCTTTACATACTTGTTCTTATCCTGTTCTTCCAGCATTTACTTTCCATATCATTATGTTATTGTTCATTACCTAGAACTGTGCTTTGCTCCGCTCCTGACTGGATATGTTATGATAGGTGAGATGGAGGCTTTATGTGACACATACTATGGACAGGATACTGCTTTCCTTGAGCCAGCTGGAGCTGCTTGTGACATAGAGGCTGCAGAAGCCTAGTTATCTTCCATTTAGTTGTCTTTCCTGCTTTTGAGACTTTAGTCAGACTTTAGTACATTTCTGGATGAATGTAATAATAAAATGCTTAGACATGTATTTGAATATTCTGGGATCGTTTATAGATATGCTGTGACATTACTTCTCATTTACTTGACTTGTTAGATTTTCCCTAGTTCTGGTACAGCTTACTTCGTCGTGTCTAACGACGAAGGCTGGGCGTGTCCGACTCGTGTCCGATTATTCGGGAGCGGGTCGTGACACGGCGGTTATCGGTTCTCTGAAGGTGTTGATTGCTCTCGGTGCTGGAGCTTGCTGAGAGGAGGAAGACGTTGAGTGTCTAGAACTGCCTCTCCGGTGATTCTCTGTTGTGGATTCTCTGTGAGTCTTGTGTTCTGAGTCTCTGTGTGTGTGTGAAGGAGATGATCCTTCTATTTATAGTTTTGTAGACTGGCTGCTCATGCGCGCATGCTGGATGCGCCGGTGTGGGGACGCCACGTGGAGGTTGCTGATGGAGGCACACGGATGCTGCGCCCTGATCGAGGGGGAGAACTCTTCATACTGCTGTTGTGAGCCGGCACGTAGCAGAGAGAAGATCTTTCCGTTGCTGAAATCTTGGATGAGTTGAGTCAAAAGACACGTGTCATCGACTCATGGTTCGAAGATCTCGAATTTGGTGGAGAGAAGTGATCTGGTGAGCTGCACCTTGGATTGGGCGCAGGAGGAGGCTGCGGCTCATAACCTTTAGGAGTTACAAACCATTTGGGGTGCATGGCTTTTGAGGCGCATGCAGGCGACTTTCCTTCTGTCTTTTGGGATCAGAGATCAGTCTGGGGCGCATGGCTTTTGAGGCGCATACAAAACTTCAACCGGAGACTCTTCTTCTGTCTTTAGGGATCAGTGAAGGGTCTGAGGCGCATGGCTTTTGAGGCGCATGCTGGTTTGGACGCATGGCCGTAGAGGCGCATACGGGTGGCCACGTGGCAGTAGCCGTCGGAATAGAGTCATGATGATGCTGACGTTGCCGACGCTTCATTTTCTGAATAAAGCTGTCAACTGTTCAGACTTTGGAAAGCGTGCTGCCAACTCTGTCAGTTCAGCATTTAATGTTGGTGACGTTCGATGGACAGCTGAGTGGGCACGTCGGTTTGCGTTCCACTCGGTATGGAGATGTGTGGGGGCGCACCCTCTATAATGCGCCGAGTACTGTAGGGCGCGTCTGTGTGATGCGCCTGATGCCGAAGGGCGCGTCCGTGTGATGCGCTGTCTGGCTGGCGCATCGGACATGTCTTTTAATGATGCGGCTGTCTCGCTCTTCGAGTGCTATAAATAGCCGTTTGGCTGAATTCGAGGCGTCCGGTTCATCCATTTAATGTAAATTCATTGCACGGAATTCGGAGGGCCATCCACTTGGCGCGTGGGTTTGATCTGCCCGGCCTATAAATAGTGGCATGGAGAGAAGATTTGCTTCTCATTCCCTCACGTACTTCCAATATGAACTTGAACATACGGGTGCATTCTGCTGACGAAGTGCTCCCGAGGGTGAAGATGAGACGCTGTGTTGTCTTTGATGCACTTGAAGGTGACTGTTACATCCAAAAGACGGAGTCGAGGGCTTCTGAGGCAGGCGGAAGGTGCCTGTTGCATCCAAAGATAGGGATGCTCGAGCCTCGTCTCCGTTATTCCGGAAGAGCCGTAGATCGGAATGGCGGTGCAAGGCTCTCTCTTCCTGCAAAGTGGGGTTTCCCCACTTTGATCGTGTCGAAAGCTGCTCCTTTAGTCGTGGTTTCGATCACGGTCTTCCTTCGGCTTTGGAGGCTCTTTCGAAGCCTCCCCTGGCCACAGCATTTGCGGTGCTCTTCTCTTCCTTGGTTCCAGCCAGAGGGTTAAATGCTTTGTGTCGAAACATTTATCGGGCGAGCCTGGTTGGAAGAGCGGCACATAACTGGGCTCTGCTCGGCCAGGTGAGCCTGGCTGGAAGAATTTGGCTGAAGGGATGCACATAACTGAGCTGCTGAAGAGATGATGGGATGCGCCTGGATGGAGGCGCATGATATCTGCTGCGCCTCACTGGTGGCGCATAGTGATGCTGCGCCTATCTGGAGACGCATGGTGGCCGCTGCGCTTATCTGAAGGCGCATGGTAGCCGCTGGCTGTAGACTTAGGCTCTTTCCTTTGTAGAAATTCTCTTTTGTACAACCTTTTCTAGACATGTAATAGACTTTTATATATAAATAAAAAGTCCTTCTTCAAATGTCTATACTTATTGACTTTGCTGTGAAGTTCTTCGTCTGAGTTCTGGCGCATGTAGTGTCTGGCGCATGGGCTTTCTGGTTGTGAAATTCCATGCTTCTACAAGACCCCCTTCAAAGTTTTCAAAACTTTTGAATAAGTTTTGGAACACTTTGAATAAGAAGCATGGAGGTCAGGGCGCATGATTTCTGGGCGCATGCCTGTTCGGGCGCATGCTCTTCTCAGTTGATGATGATGGTGCCTCGGTAACCGAAAAGATTAATAATGATCTTTTGGTTTTATTTGCTGCTATCCTTACATAGAACCCGAGGCGACGGCTGAGATCATACGTCATCTGTTCACGCGTGCGACCAAGCCCTATAAATAGGTAAGAGTTGGAGAGAGAAAGGGTTCCTCTTCTCTGTGCCTCTGCTTCTTTAGAGTTTCTTCTTCAAAAACCCTAACTTCTCCTTCTTCGAGAGAATGGCTCCCAAGACTCCTCGCGGCGCTGCCGGCAAGGGGAAGGAGAAAGCGAAGGAGTCCGCGGATGAGGATGTACCTATCACTCTTGCGCCTCTTGCCGACGTTCGTCCTGAGGTGACAGGTGGGTTTCGTCTCTGCTTTGGGCTCTGTGCCCTAACTGCCGACGCGTATAGACTTCGGTCTTTAATGATACGCCGAGGTTCTATCCTGCCGACGTGCATAGGTTTATACCTTTATCATGCACCGAGGTTTTAATGGCTGACGCGCATGGGTTTTATTCCCTGAAGATGTGCCGAAGCCTTTGCTGACGCGCATGGGCTCACGCTCTGATAATGCGTCGAAGCTCCAATGCCAACGCGCATGGGCTTACGCCCTGATGATGCGTCGAGACATGCTGACGCGCATGGGCCTATGCCCTGATGATGCGCCGAAGAAGATGCGCATGGGTTCATACCCTGGCAATGTGCCAGTCTGCTTGACATATTTTGTCTTTTTGCCTGACTTCCACTTTTGTCGTGCCAGTGTCGATGACGATCCCTTTATTGAATGAGGTCCTCCTGGACGCTTCTCTTTGTCAGATGGGAGTCGATTTTGATGAGGCGGTGATCAACCCTGCAAAGGATGCTATCCTTCAGGACCAACCTCGTGAGAGGATGCTACAAATCCAGGTCCAGTTGCCGCTTTTCCTCCAGAGTATGATGGAGAGCGGTAAACTGAAGTCTGCTGATTCTGAAGGTGTGACTTTCTTAAAGCCTGCCTTTCTGTTTGGCGACCGATTAGTCTCTTCCGAAGCGAAGATATTGAAGATCAGAGAAGACTGGTTCTTTGCTGCTAAGGGCATGATGTTATACATGCGGCAGGTTGACCGCCAGTTGCCACTGACAGCCTTTTACCGTCTAGCTTCGAAGAGAAGGATGGATTGGGAACTTACTCATTCTCAAGGAGGTGCCTTGGGGGGCTCCCTTTCGATTGACACCACCTCGAACCAGCGAGACACCTTGACCGCTTCACGAACTGGTTCTTCGTTCAGTTACCGAGCTTTGCGTCCCGGGAGCATCTATAGTAAAGTCCCAAATGACACGTTTCCCTTCAGTGCCCCGACTTTTGCAAATCGGATGCTGACGTCGAAGGTCACGTATCCGACAGCTGGTTTTAGAGTCGAAGGTTGGTGTCACTACATCCCAAAGTGGGACGAGTTGACCTCCTGGGTGCTTTCCAGGTTCAAAGTTGAGCTTAAAGAGATAGGGCTGACTGCCGCCATTCGGGCCACGCAGGCAGGCGTGGACCTCAATAAGCCGATGTTCCTTGCGCTGTTGGAGCTTTTCAACGCCGAGACTGGCAGCTTATTTACTCCAGTGGGGGAGTTGGGATTGGCCCTTCATGAGATGTACGAAGTGTCCAAGCTTCCTTGGGGCTCGGAACCGTACGAGGAATATTTCCCATCGAATGAAGAGATCCAGGTCTTGGAAGATAAGGACCCGGAGATGATGGCCATTTTCAAGGAGGTGACGAGCCATCATTATCTGATGCACCGGAGGGACAAGGGTAAGACCCAACCTCACGTGACTGCTTGGAGGGACTATGTTTTCAGACAGGATTTGGCGGATCCTTCGAGGATCCGGTTTGCGACTCCGCAGGGCTTGACACCCGCGGAAGTGAGTTCTGAAATAACCCGGCTGGACGAGAGGACCCCACATTCAAATGAGAGCGGCAAGAACACGTACAGCTGTTTCTGGCACTGCGGGCACCGGATGTCATCTAAGGCAGTGTTGACGGCCTACTTGATGATATGGCTCCGGGATTACATATTTGCAGGGGATCCGGTGCTGTTGAGAGGGTACATCGGAATCTCATTTTGCCTGCAGTGAAGTTGGCCTTTGGACGACCTCTGGCTCTCCTCCTCGCGATGGTGTGCAACCTGCTGCGCGGTTTGAGGTCTTTTGCTGATGATGTGATCCACGAGAAAGGTAATAATGACAACTTTCCCCGGGCCGAGCTGCCTTTCCATTATCTTATGGGTTGGCTGATCTTACATCATCCGAATGTGATGAGTCCTGGTCCTGAGGAGGACCATGTTGAAGGAGATGCCTTCATTCGCCGCTTCTACAAGAGGAAGTGGTCTTACATTGGCGTCCCCGTTTGTAGGAGGGTTTTGTCCTTCCTTTAGGGGTGGGAAATCGTGAAGGTTGGCCCGATCTTCAAGAATTTCGAGGCCGACCAGGATTTGGTTGATTCTGGCGAGGATGCGGTTACTTTGCCGAAATGGAGTTTTCGTTGGTTGCAGAGTATCCGGCCTTCGCATCTGGTCTACCGTAATCAGAACAGGTGTTATCTGGAACCGTACTTGCCAAGCCGATTTGCTCGTCAATTTGGCTACACTCAGCTAATGCTGCGGAATCCCAGTAGCAGTCTAGGCTTCATCGGGAGTTTGCTGGATGGAGCCCGGGGCTGGCAGTATTATAACGCTGGATGCACTAGCGTTAAGTTTACCACACCAGTTCGCAATCCTCGGCCGTCGATCTTATATCCGGCCGCCAAGCTGTATTGTACTATGAATACTATGTCTCCTGGTTATGACAGGGAGACTAGTTTCATCATTGGAACCCAGTTGGAGGCAACAACGAATATGTTGGTGGCAGCTCGGTCATATCGTCCGCCAGAATTAGCGGGGTATCGGGCTGCTGCTGTGGCACCAGGGAGAGACCCGTCTGTCGGGAAAAGACGGGCTGACACAGAAGCTGGTTCTTCTGTACCAAAAAGGTCGAGAAGGACGTCGACCCCGAAGATTACGGAAACGCCACTTGTAACGCCAACGGGCTTAGCTCCCGCTGAGGTAAGGAGTGCTTCATAATTCCAGTTTTTTTATGTCATTGTGGCGACTTATGCTCTTCTTCTTGTAGGGATTGAAGAAGAAGTCTCGTGCTTCGAAATCGGGCACCAGTAAGCCGAAGGAGGTGGCAGGCTCTTCTGAGGAGTGCATTCCACCAACGATGATGTCTCCTGTGGAGGAGGGTCCCGAAGATGTTCCCGCGGATGTTTTAGTATCTCCTGACTTTGAAGTCGCAACAACTTCTGGGATAGTACCATCTGCCGTGGAGGCCTTGGACGCTGAGGGTCCTACAGACTCGAGGCATCCTGATGATGAAGTGGATTGGAGTTCGTCGCCTTCTGGTGACGTCCCTCCAGCGTTGCAAGGGTCCGTTGTGGGGGCTGCAGAAGCGGTGAGGATAGAGGAGAGGGTTGATTCCCCTCCTGGTCATGATGAAAGGAGGTCGGCCGAATCATTGCCGAATCCTTCCTTGGCTTCCACCATGGACATAGAGATGGCTACCGATCAGGCGGGTAGCGACAGATTCTGTCCCTGTAGAGGAACTTGAGAAGAATGAGACTCTTCTGCCGGTCTTGTCTCCTGGGGCTGGCCAGGAGATAAATGTTGACCTCTCCGTTTTGCCGGAGGAGGTGGCTGATGCTGATAGAACGTCGGGGGTAGAAGAGGTGGCCGTTGACGTCGGTGATGTCTCCGAGCTTGAGAAGGGTAAGGGTGTGGAACCCTCTGTTGCTCCTTCCACTTGGGGTACTATCACGACGCATGTGCCGGCTCCTTCTGTTCCTTCGGCACCTCGGGCTAGCAGTCTGGCCCCTGTTGATGAAGAGCTTATTGCAACCGAGGTTCAAACCTCTCAGATCGAGGTTGGCGGATCCTCCTCCGGTCCGCAAACTGTAGTAGCTCCCCCAACTCCTGCTATGACGCCGCAGGTGCTGGCGGATGCCGACGAGTATGTGAAGTTCCTCGTCGAGGGAGTGTACAAAATGCTGGAGAAAGGAGTATCTGCAGTGATGGATGGCAAGGGGAGCTTTGTGACAGCAAAAGCTTTGGCAATGCCTTGTATCGAGCTGATCCGCATTCACCAAGGCCATGACCATATGGCCGAAATTCTGGAGGTTTCGGTGATTGAGCTGGACGAGCGGCTCGCGGAACTTTAGCACATCCAACGAAATGACCTCTCTGTCTTGATAGATGCAGAGATAGGGAAGTTGATTGCTGAAATCGAGGCTTCCCATCGGGCCGATGTGAGCAGTTGGGAGCGTGAAGTGGCTGGGACTGAGGCTGCGGCGGAGCAGTTGTCTCAATCTATGGAGAAGACGACGGAGAAGCGGGCTGCGGTGGACGCTAACATCGCAGAGGTTGATGCTCAGATGCGCCGTCTTGAAGACCAGCGGGCCCAACTTCAACTAGAAGCTGATCGTGTCCTGGCTGAACACGTGGCATTCAAGTAGGAGGAAGCGACTCTTACTCAGCGGACCCTTGCTTTGGCTCAGCAGCGACGACAGCTTGATGAGAAGTATGAGAGTAAAACTTCTGCTGAGGCTGTCGGGTTAATGCGTCAAGAAGCCGAGCTGCGAGTCCAGGCGACTGTGGAAACTCGTACTGCCGACCTGAGACGTCGAGTCAGAGAACTCTCATCCCACCCTAGGGAGGATCGGGGATTGTAGCTTCTCTTCTTTTTATGTGTTTTTTTCAATTCTTGCTGGGGAAATAGCGTATTTCTGTACTCTTTTTTTTTTGAAAAATAAAGAAATACACTATCTCTTTGTGATGTGTTCATTTTTAATCTCATGAACTTGATGATTTATGTGGACCTATTATCTTTTACGCACCTTGGTTTTTAGGTACAGATAATAAGTATAAAGGAACCAACATGTTTGCTCAGAGGTAATGTGGACATGGCAATCATTAGGTTCGAATGATAGAATCTTCCTACTCAGAGGTGTTTATGGACGTGGTAGGAATGATCCTGGGGGATACGCTGAACAACTCAGAGGTAATGTGGACGTGGAAGTTCTGCGATCAATGTACGACAACATAGGAGTTGTTTGTACGGGATGTTTACTCAGAGGTAATGTGGACGTGGTAAACATGAAGGATAGCGTAAGCTCAAGAAGTGTAAGGTTCCGCTTTGTAGGATGTAGAGAGACAACTCAGAGGTAATGTGGACGTGGTTATCTTTCTACGGAAGGATGCCACGGAACAGCTGGGTTCCGGAAGCGATTGATTTTGTGAGAAGAGGTTGTTTGGGGAAATACATGTCTTGGAGGATGTCAAGAATAGTACTTCTTTAGGAACTTGCCGTTGATGGGCATCATGAACAAGTCCCCATTGGGTTTGGCGAGACGGTAAGCACCGTTTGAGTATACCGTCTCGATGATGAAGGGTCCTTCCCATTTGGGCTCGAACTTCCCTGGTGTCTTGTGAGTTAACACCATTGGCCTTCTGACTGCTAAAACCAGGTCGCCAACTTGGAAAGTTCTTTGCTTGACCTTCTTGTTGAAAGCCTGTGATATACGGGCTTGGTAAAGTTCGATACGTTGTTGAGCTAGGAGACGCTTTTCGTCAAGTGCCTCCAGTTCCCGCAGACGACGACGTTGATTGTCTTCTTCTGTGAGATCGTTTGTGATTGCCACGCGGAGCGAAGGTATCTGTATCTCGAGAGGCAGTACTGCTTCGCTCCCGTAGACCAGGGAGAATGGAGTGTTGCCTGTTGGGGTCCGTACCGTTGTGCGGTAGGCCCAAAGGCATTCGCCAAGCTTTTCGTCCCAGTCGCGTTTGTTGGATGACACGACTTTTTTGAGTAGTCTAACGATAGTTTTGTTGAACGCCTCGGCCAATCCGTTTGCTGCCGGATTGTAGGCGGTTGAGGCCACGTTTTGAATGCGATTCTTGTCACAGAACCTGCTGAAAATGTGGCTGATAAACTGAGGACCATTGTCATGGATGATCCGCCGGGGTACCCCGAAACGGTAAATGACATGGTGTTTGATAAAGCTGACCACCCTAGAGCTTTTTACTTCCGCTAGTGGGACTGCTTCCGCCCATTTGGAGAAGTAATCGGTGATGGCCAGGATGAAACGATGTCCTCTTGATGAAGGAGGGGTGATTGGCCCTACAATGTCCATGCCCCAGGCTTCGAATGGCCAGGAGGCGACTGTAGGATGTAGAGGTTCAGATGGTGTATGTATGAAGTCTGCATGAAGTTGGCATGCATGGCACTTCTTAGCATATTCCACTGCGTCGGCAACCATGGTTGGCCAGTAGTAGCCCATACGTCGCAGTCGATCTTGCAACTTAGGCCCTGGTTGGTGAGCTCCGCAAGTTCCGTCATGAGCTTCTCGAAGAGCTTCGGCTGCTTCTTCGTTAGATAGGCATCGAAGGAGAAGCCCGTCGAAGGAGCGTCGGTACAGCATTTTAGTGGCTGTATCGTAGTAGAATCGAAGAGAGCGTCTCCTGACTGAGACGGCTTCCTTCGGGTCTTCCGGAAGGATTCCGTAGACGGCGAAGTCGATGAACGGGAATCTCCAGTCTCGGACATTAACATCGGTGTTCGTCGGCATGGCATGAGCCATTTGCAAACATAGGTTGTTTCTGGGATAAATCAGGTCTCGACCAGTCACCGTAACATAATATTGAGTCCCAAGGGGCGCGGCCAATGAGGCTGCGAGGCCAGCCAGAGCGTCAGCCTCCAAGTTTTGTAGGCGGGGTACATGTTCGATGAAGAACCCAGTGAAGGTTGAAATGATGTTCAATGCAACTTCATGGTAAGGGATCAAATCTTCATGGCGAACCTCGTATTGCCCCCGAATCTGGTTTACGACGAGTTTCGAGTCGCCGTAGGCTTCCAGATGATCCACCCCCAGCTGTTGTGCTAGCTGGAGTCCCATGACGAGTGCATTGTACTCAGCAACATTGTTGGAGTACGGCTTCGAAAGGGAGTATGCGTGCTGGATGACCAGCTGATCGGAGGAGACCAAGACTACCCCCACTCCCGCGATGATTTGGCCGTTGGGGCCCGTTCTTGAAGCGCCATCGAAGAACATCCGCCAGACGGGGCTTCCTTCAGTGACGTTTGATTCTTGGACTTCATCTGGGATGTCTTCATAGAGTTTTGAAGATTCTGGGATGGGGTGTGCAGCTAAAAAGTCAGCCAGAGCCTGACCCTTGACCGCCTTCTGCGGGACAAACACCATGTTGTATGGCGTTAGTAGGATCGCCCATGTAGCCAGCCGGGAGTTTAATGACCCTGGCTTCGTCATGAGAACTCTGAGCGGATTGACTCGGGAGATGACGTGAATTGTCTGGCCCGAGACGTAATGACGAGTCTTCTGAATGGCAAACACCAAAGCCAAGCACCCCTTTTCAACGGGGTTGTACCGGTGTTCGGCCCCGATGAGTGTTCGACTGAGGTAGTAGATTACTTGCTCGTAGCCTGTATCGCTGTTTTGAGCCAGTAAAGCGCCGAGGGAATGATCCATGGCACGGACGTAGAGGAGGAATGGTTTGCCGACGACAGGTGCCACTAGGACTGGCGGGCTTGTTAAGTAAGCCTTGATGTCGTCGAAAGCCTTTTGGCACTCCTCTGTCCAGACATAAGAGACTCCCTTCTTCATGAGCTGAGCAAAGGGTTGACATTTACCGGAGAGGTTTGCTATGAACCTCCGGATGTATGCCAAACGTCCCTGTAAGCCCCGAAGTTCTCGAAGGTTCTTCGGAGGGTCCATGTTAAGGATGGCTTTAGTCTTCTCGGGATCGACATGAATGCCTTTTGCCGTGATGACAAAGCCCAAGAATTTGCCGCTAGAAACCCCCAGGAAGGATTTAGCGGGGTTCATTTTGAGTTGATGTGCCCGCATGAGATCGAAGACCGTCTTCAGGTCTTGTAGGTGATCTCTTTTGAGGCGGCTCTTGACTACGATGTCGTCAACATAGCACTCAACTGTCTTGCAAAGATGTTGACGGAAGATGGTGCTCATAGCTCGCTGGTACGTTGCACCGGCGTTCTTCAAGCCGAAGGGCATTACTGTGTAGCAGAAAACACCTTTCGGAGTCCTGAATGACGTGTGTTTTGCGTCATCGGGGAACATCTTGATTTGATTGTAGCCTGAATACCCGTCCATGAAGGACATGCGTTCAAAGCCACATGTGTTGTCGATCATTACATCGGTGATTGGGAGCGGGAATTCATCCTTTGGGCAAGCAGAGTTGAGATCCCTGAAGTCGATACAGACTCGTATCTTCCCGTTCTTCTTGGTGACAGGGACGACGTTGGCTACCCAGTCCGGGTGTTGTTCCTCACGGATGAAGCCACTGGTCAAGAGTTTGTCCACCTCCTGATCGATGGCGTTCATGATGTCCGGGCGGAAGCGTCGCTGTTGTTGTTTGATAGGTTTGGCATCTGGTAAGATATTCAACCTATGCATCGCAATCTGTGGATCGAGACCCGGCATGTCTTCGTAGCTCCAGGCGAAGACGTCGATATACTCCTTAGCCAGTTGGACTAAAGATTCTCGGTCTTCTCCTTCCAAGCTTTTGCTGATAAAGATGGGTTTAGAAGAAGACCCATCCCCGAGGTCGATCTGCTCGACTTCGTCTTCGGTGGGAGGTTCTCGTAACTCAAAACGAGACTCCCATTGTTCTCCTAGACGTTGAGCCCAGGGTTCTTCTTCGAAGGGTTCCGGCAGTTGGTCCTCGCCTTCATCCTTCTGAGGTTGCGCCGATGTCATGTTAGCTGACAGCACTTTCCTGAAGACTGATCCGATACTGGTATCGGAATCCCACGTCGATGCTTCTGACGAGTGGAAATGTTCTATGTCTTCTGCGTCTGAACTCTCTGGAGTTGATGGCGGCGTGACATAGCCTAACCCCCGTCGAGTCCGATTATAGTAATCCTGTGGCTTTCCATTGGGCATCGAAAGCCGGACAGGGAGATGCCGACCCTTGCCGTAGTTTAGGCCTTTATTGCTTTTCAGGTCGTAGCCCATCTTTTGGATGATGTGCTTAGCCGCATCTGTGTACCGATAGACTTGTACTCTGCCGGTATCAGGTTCGGGCTCGATTGACGGGAGGTCCCGACGACGCTCGATTTTGCCCAAGATGATGGTGCCTTCGTCTCGGCTTCGTGGAGGGACTATGAAGACTCCTTGAGACGGGACTATTTGATTATGGTAGACGGTCGTTACTTGTGTTTGCAACGACCGTAGAGCGTTGTCTAATGTATACATGGCATTCCAGTGTGGAAGACAAGAATAATTGAAAGACACTCTATTATTGATAAAGTACGAGATTTTATCCCGTGGGATTACATTGTCGAAGGAGGGTGTGTCTACATCAGCAGAGATATATTCGCCAAGCTCCTCGTCTGTAAGCACTGGGGCCAGATCAGGAGAGTCCTCCACCGCTCTGACTTTGGGGTCTGAGAGGGTTATGTGAGCCCTCTCCGGCATCTTGGATGACTGCGGCGGCTTGCCTTTAAGACGCACCTTGAGGGGTGCCTCGGTTGCGCCTTCGATGAGTGGCGCCTTCCCTTGTAATTTTACCACCAGGGGAGCCGCTGTTTGTGGTGGCTTCCCCTTGAGGCGTATCTTCAGGGGAGCTTCGCGAGCTGGCGCTTTTCCTGATAGCATTGGAGGCGCCTTCTGGGGTGGTCTCCCTTTCAGACGGATTTTCAAGGGGGCGTCAGGAGTCACTTCGGGCTCCAAGTCCGGCTCTGTTGCCGTCTCTGCTTCATCATCGGCATCGTTGGCTTCCTCCTCGTCAAGTGGCTTGTACAAGTCGGAATCGGTGAAGTAGGCCTTAATACCTTTGAAGGGATCGATATCTGCAAACTCCGTCCGGATGACGCCATTGGTGGATACATATTTCATGCATTGGTGGAGCGTGGAGGGCACCACCATGTACTCATGTAACCATGGTCGTCCGAGTAAGATGTTGTAGTTGACCTCGGCATCCACCACATAACAAGTTACCTCAGTTTTGAGGCTGCCGATGTGACACTTCAGCCGGATCTTGCCCAGTGGCTCGTTCTTAATGGCGTTGAAGCCGCTGATGGTCATATTGGAGGGCGCCAGCCGGTACATTGGGATCCCCAGCTTTGATAGCAGCGCCTTTGGAATGATGCTTAGGGAAGACCCCGGATCGATCTGAATCCTGCTCACCTTTACCGAACCGATGTACCCTGTGTAATACAACGGTCGGTTATGTCAGTGATGCTTGAGCAGCATGTCTTGTTGGGTGAAGGTTATGTTTGGGATAACTTCATCCGCACAATGACAGTGTGCACAAGTAGTTGGGAGGTCTTCAGGCTGCTTGACCTGACTGAGAAAGGATTCGGCATCCTTCAGAGCTTCGCAGAGAGCTTCTCGGGAGTCCTTGGAGAGACGCAGGAGCTCGAACAAAGACAGGCGTGCAGGAGTACTGGCCAGTTGTGCCAGAATGTCAAAATTGTGGGGCTTGGCTAGCCCCGAAGCATTTTCTTTCCGCAGAGGTCTGTCGAAACGGACCTCCACTTGCTTTTGTTTATTGCCTGCTGAGGGCTTGGATGTACCCTCCTCAGGGATGGTGCCAGGAGGCACCACTTCGGCGGCAGCTTCACCGGGCTGGGAGTTCTGTTGTGCACGTGTCTGCACAGAAAGCGCCTCTTCCGTTGAAGAAGAGACCGTGCGGCAAGACTTGATCTTCCTGCCTTTTGCTTTGGAGGTAGGGCGTACCTCCGGTTGAGTTACCTCGGAGACGAGGTCGGGGTGAACCCAGAGGACCTCTCCTCGAGATGTGGTGAGTGGGACAAGTCCACTCATATTGTCACGGGTGGGTGGCAAATTCACCACGTCCATTGTCGCCTTAGGGATGGGGACGACGCCATCTTGTGTGGTAGTCGGCGGCAAGGTGCCAAACTGAAGTGACACCATATTAGCTGACACCGTCTTCTCTTCGTAGTCGACGGAGATTACATCCGCATTGATCATGCGCTGGATGTAATTTTTGAGGACGTAGCAGTCCTTAGTCGGGTGTCCGACAAACCGATGGTAGTGACAGTACCTCGGGTTGTCCACTTTCCCGACTTCATCGGGCCGCTTCGGGTCCGGAAGCTTGATCTTGTCACCCTGCTTCAGTATCTCAAAGAGTTGCAGGGTGTCGTCATCATTGAATGAATACACCTCCTTGGGTCTCGGTGCCAGTGGAGGCTTTTGAGTAGGCGCAGATGCACCCTTCGAGGCATTAACAGTCAATGCCTGTTTCCCCTTTGTTTCTCGTCCGGAGTTGTTGGTTGCGGACTTTTTCCCCTTATCGTCAAAGGCGGGGAAGCTAACACCCAGAAGACGTGCATTGGCCGCCTTCTTCTCTGCAGCTTCAGCTTCAATGATTAGGGAGCTCCAGTCGGGAGGGGGAGTAGAGTTAAGCCAGAGCTTTACTGCAGGCAGCATGTTCATACTGCAAGCGGAGAGAAGCGCATGTTCTGGCATGCTTGGAGGTAGCCTGAAGCAGGCCTGACGGAAGCGTTCGATGAATGCCCGAACCGTTTCCTTGTCCTTCTGGCGTATCTCAATGAGAGACGCCATCGTCATGTCCTTCCCACCGTCGTAGAAGCGGTCGAGGAAGAGGCGTGTCAGGTCGTCGAAGGACGATATGGAATGATCGGGGAGGCTACAGTACCAGTCATACGCCACCCCTTTCAGGGCCCCAACAAAGATGCTGGTGAGGAGCGCGTCCTCCTTTGGAAGATGCCCTGTCTGCGACTGGAAGTACGTCAGGTACCGTCGTGGAGAGTCCTTCCCGTCATACGGCGTGAGTGTTTGTGGTTTATACTTTGGGGGATAAACCACCTTGTTCCACTCAAGGGGATAAGGCTGGGGAATGCCCATCTTCTGGCGCTCCTCCTGCCTGTTCTTGGACTCGAAGCGCTCCCGCAGATCTTTGATCATTTCGACCACGTCCTCCGTGGAGCTAGGAGTCGGGGAAGGAGGTACTACCTGGAGTGGAGCGTTTGAGGGCTCCGATGTCCGGGGTACTTCTGTGTCTGAGGGTGTCCGCTGGAGGGGCACACTCGACTCTCCATTGGCTCCTGGGTCGGGACCATTTGAAGGTGTCCTGATCAAGGCCGACCGCATCTCAAACACTGCTTGAGTCAGTGCTTGCATTGAGGCAGAGAGGGTTTTGAGTCCTCCCTCTAGCGAGTCTATGCGCTGGATAATGTCTTGTGGCGGCGCATCAGTCTCAAGATCACCCCCGGTCATGTATACTGTCATGACACGGCCGGAAGTGGATGGATTAGTTGAGGCTTCGCTCTCAGCCTCGCTCTCATGTGGGGGAGTGACTTCTCCTGGTGTTTGGCCACCCCCAGCCACATTCTGGAGTTCGTCTTCGACAGGCGCATCTGCAAGGGCCTGACTGTCCTCAGCTCTGTCTTGAAGGGCCTCTTCGTTTTCAGCACTACCCCCGGCGGTGTCCTGGAGGACATCGTCCTTTTGAGGGGCTTCAGGGAGGCCATCTTCGCCTTGATGAAGATCCGCCGCAGCTGTGCTTTGGACATCTTCGTCTTCGGAAGGAGGCTCGACAAGGGTCTGGCTACCCCCAGCTTCCTCCAAGGACTTCTTCCTCGACCGAGTGCCTTCGAACACTCCAGAGGTCGTGACAGCTGCCTTGGTTTTCCTCGGCTGGCTTTTGGATGAAGACGAGGAATTGGCAGTCGTCTTCCGGACATATGAGGAATTGGAGATCACGTTGCATGACGCAATCTTTAGTTCCTCTTCTGCTGACACCTTCGTCCCAAGGCGATGTCGGAGGGGTGTCGATGATTGTAGCCGTTGGAAGACCGACTGCTTTGGCGGTACTGCCGTCTTACGACAGCAGTTGATGGTGACCACTGCACAAGTGTGCCCCGTGAGAGGCGCATCGTGCTTGTTGGTCAACTCTCCTGACCGGCGCTTGTGAGTGATCACGTTGCGCAAGTCGTTGGAGGAGAGTGCTACCCTCACACCCCTCTCAGGCGCATGGCAGGGCCAAGCGCCGGGGTGGTCGGGCGAGTGCTGCGCCCCCTGATCTAATACCAAGCAGGCATCACGATCAGTAGTGGGGGAACCACAGCATTTGAAGTGACTTGAACGGACCTCGAACGCACAACCAGAGGAGGCGCGGGAGTTCAAGACCACAGAGTTTGCCTCTCTCGGCTTGGTTGTGCACGCAGTGAATGCGCCCAAGCGAGATGAGGACTTTGAAGGTCGACTCGTTGTCAGTGCAGGAGCACCTGAGTCAACCTTGTACAGCTTGCCATCGGCAGCGCGCGTGATTGTAAGCGCGTACCTCTGGCCGGCTGCTGGCATAGCACGTTTGTGGCGCATGGCCCGTGCTGCCTTAGATTTCTTCGTACCAGCCCGCTGGGACGCATAGTACTCAACATCCAAATTCTCCTTGCCGTTACAGCGAGTGAGTCTGTCAAAGCCAGAGGCTCTTTGTGGCGCATCAGAAATAATGCGCGGGGCATTGGCTGCGCCCCTGCTCTGTCGACGTATCTTCCTCGCCTGAGAGGAAGATGGCTGGGGAACGTGGTCAGCCGCACGCTTCCCCGAGAGATGCGCTGCATCAGCGGGCGCACCTTGACTGCTGAGGACGTCAGCAGGAAGGGAAGGCTGGACGGGCGCATCCCCTTCAACGGTGGTGCCCGAGGCGTCGACTTTGCGCACCCAGACTGCGCGGGTCTTCTTCGGCTTCGACAGCCGCTTCGAAGGACTCGCACTTCCTTCAGAAATGAACTCCTCGTACGCCTGTTGATTGAGGCGCACTACCAGCATCTTGTGGGAGGAGCCCACCTTTACGTCGTCGGCCTGTGACACGGTAGAGGAGAAAGAGGTCCCCAGCAGAGTCGCCAGCTTGTTTGCCATTAAAATTGTTTTGATTGAAATCTTGATACAAACAGAACAGTGATACAATATAGGACTTAGATGTAGTCCTAGGAGTACACTTTTGTTTAAGCTGGGTCCTTAGTGCCAATGGAGCGAGTGGTAATGCGTTGACTCCGTTGACCGGCTGACGGCGGTTATCGGTTCTCTGAAGGTGTTGATTGCTCTGGGTGCTGGAGCTTGCTGAGAGGAGGAAGACGTTGAGTGTCTAGAACTGCCTCTCCGGTGATTCTCTGTTGTAGTTTCTCTGTGAGTCTTGTGTTCTGAGTCTCTGTGTGTGTGTGAAGGAGATGATCCTTCTATTTATAGTTTTGCAGACTGGCTGCTCATGCGCGCATGCAGGATGCGCCGGTGTGGGGACGCCACGTGGAGGTTGCTGATGGAGGCACACGGATGCTGCGCCCTGATCGAGGGGGAGAACTCTTCATACTGCTGTTGTGAGCCGGCACGTAGCAGAGAGAAGATCTTTTCGTTGCTGAAATCTTGGATAAGTTGAGTCAAAAGACACGTGTCATCGACTCATGGTTCGAAGATCTCGGATTTGGTGGAGAGAAGTGATCTGGTGAGCTGCGCCTTGGATTGGGCGCAGGAGGAGGCTGCGGCTCATAACCTTTAGGAGTTACAAACCATTTGGGGCGCATGGCTTTTGAGGCGCATGCAAAACTTCAACCGGAGACTCTTCTTCTGTCTTTAGGGATCAGTGAAGGGTCTGAGGCGCATGCTGGTTTGGACGCATGGCCATAGAGGCGCATGCGGGTGGCCACGTGGCAGTAGCCGTCGGAATAGAGTCATGATGATGCTGACATTGCCGACGCTTCATTTTCTGAATAAAGCTGTCAACTGTTCAGACTTTGGGAAGCGTGCTGCCAACTCTGTCAGTTCAGTATTTAATGTTGGTGACGTTCGATGGACAGCTGAGTGGGCGCGTCGGTTGGCGTTCCACTCGGTATAGAGATGTGGGGGGGCGCACCCTCTATAATGCGCCGAGTACTGTAGGGCGCGTCTGTGTGATGCGCCTGATGCCGAAGGGCGCGTCCGTGTGATGCGCTGTCTGGCTGGCGCATCGGACATGTCTTTTAATGATGCGGCTGTCTCGCTCTTCGAGTGCTATAAATAGCCGTTTGGCTGAATTCGAGGCGTCCGGTTCATCCATTTAATGTAAATTCATTACACGGAATTCCGAGGGCCATCCACTTGGCACGTGGGTTTGATCTGCCCGGCCTATAAATAGTGGCATGGAGAGAAGATTTGCTTCTCATTCCCTCACGTACTTCCAATATGAACTTGAACATACGGGTGCATTCTGCTGACGAAGTGCTCCCAAGGGTGAAGATGAGACGCTGTGTTGTCTTTGATGCACTTGAAGGTGACTGTTACATCCAAAAGACGGAGTCGAGGGCTTCTGAGGCAGGCGGAAGGTGCCTGTTGCATCCAAAGATAGGGATGCTTGAGCCTCGTCTCCGTTATTCCGGAAGAGCCGTAGATCGGAATGGCGGTGCAAGGCTCTCTCTTCCTGCAAAGTGGGGTTTCCCCACTTTGATCGTGTCGAAAGCTGCTCCTTTAGCCGTGGTTTCGATCACGGTCTTCCTTCAGCTTTGGAGGCTCATTCGAAGCCTCCCCTGGCCACAGCATTTGCGGTGCTCTTCTCTTCCTTGGTTCCAGCCAGAGGGTTAAATGCTTTGTGTCGAAGCATTTATCGGGCGAGCCTGGTTGGAAGAGCGGCACATAACTGGGCTCTGCTCGGCCAGGTGAGCCTGGCTGGAAGAATTTGACTGAAGGGATGCACATAACTGAGCTGCTGAAGAGATGATGGGATGCGCCTGGATGGAGGCGCATGATATCTGCTGCGCCTCACTGGTGGCGCATAGTGATGCTGCGCCTATCTGGAGACGCATGGTGGCCGCTGCGCTTATCTGAAGGCGCATGGTGGCCGCTGGCTGTAGACTTAGGCTCTTTCCTTTGTAGAAATTCTCCTTTGTACAACCTTTTCTAGACATGTAATAGACTTTTATATATAAATAAAAAGTCCTTCTTCAAATGTCTATACTTATTGACTTTGCTGTGAAGTTCTTCGTCTGAGTTCTGGCGCATGTAGTGTCTGGCGCATGGGCTTTCTGGTTGTGAAATTCTATGCTTCTACACCTCCTGACTTGGAGACCCGCATTTTTATGTGACATTGAGGATGCTGAGCGATTGTACAATAGCTACTATGACCCGATATTGTACCTTGTGGTGTTGCCAGAGTCCTCCTTGGAGGACGTAGAACCTGAGGCTGATGAGCCGACCGTCTAGCTAGTTGTTTTCCAGTTTTATTGGAGTTTTATTAATTTGAATTCAGTACTTTATTTTAGTTCTTTCATTTCCAGTTGTACCTTTCAATTGTGAATAAAAAGTTTTAAAATTTTCGTATATTGAGTTGTGGCAAATGTGTAGATGTTGTTGTGAATACCTGCATATAGAACAGCTTATTACCGTCGTCTCACAATGGTACAGGCTGGGCATGATCCGGTTCGACCCAATAATTTGGGATCGGGTCGTGACATGTGGTCAAAGCCTATTTTGCACCCCTTGTGCACCTATTGATTGTGAGTGTTGATCATACACTCCACGTATGGTTAGCCAGGCCTGTTACTATTTTGCAATGTCCCAAGCCGGCCACATATTGTAGCTAGTGCTCACACATCTAGATAGATGATTCTTGATTCTTGTACATGCCATGATCAGTTTTACTTGCCTTGTTCTAGCATTAGATTTACAGCTTACCTTGCCATGATACTCACATGTACATTTCGTGATTTCCTTGTATAGTCTCTCTATTTACTGCTACATTTTCAATATCGTCTAACTAGAACTGTTATTTGAGATTTGTGCTCGTTCCATCCTGACTGGATACGTTGACAATATTTTAGGAGTAGTTGTGCCCTCAGTTTTGGACTATAAGGTGTTGCTAGCTGGGGTGGTTCATGGTATTCTTCACCGTGAGTTGTCTCTCAGGAGTTCTAGGTCTGGTAGTCATTTAGTTTGTTATTATTTTCTTCTGTTTTATTCTTGTCTCATATGATCCTTGTAGATTCTAGTTATTCTAGTGATATTGTTATTATTTCTTGTCTTATCTTCCTTAGTTTTCGTGATGTGATATGAGTACATTTCTAATTATGGATCTTTAGATGATGTAGTTAGTATTGGGTACTTGACAGCGCTCTACCGCCGATACTGCGGCATAGGCTGGACGTGGCCCAAGTATTCGTACCCGTATATCCGGGTACGGGTCGTGACACACAACAATGCATTCTGACACAATAATACAATTTGCTATGAATTTTTAGAGTTGAATTAATTTCAACAATATTTTTCCTTAAATCATCTCTTTATCAGCCTTGACTACTGATTAAGTATATAGCATAAAAGAAATATGCTCCACTTATTCTGCTACATGTCAAATGATAATTATCCATTATGCTGGAGACTTAAAACAATCAATCATGCAACATATTATATTTATATGATTAATATAATACTCGATAATATGCTAAAATTGTTACAAGTTTCAGTAGTAATTTAGCGGAAGGTAAATGAAGGTCTAACAACATAATGGCTTAGCAAAGTTTACAGCTATTGGCCTTTATAAACTCATCAATGTATTGCCACCGAAGTTTATATTTGATAAGGAAATAATATGGCATTTTGAAATTGAGATCTTTGAACAAGAATGGAAAACACACTCCCAAGCTAATGTTGCTCTATACTATCAAGAGGCTAAATATATTAAAAAGAAAAACTCGTGATCAAGACAACCTACAGGAGTGTAGGTAACAATAAAAATCTATATTTTATTAGACATGATCATTATTAATTAAAGCAAAAATAAAATAAAATAAAAAAATAAAGTTGTACACTATATCAACTATTAAATCAAACAAGTGCCTATGAGTATCACATTCCTTTTGAGTAGCCTATGGAAAGTGGAGAAGGTTTTCAAATTAGGGAACATGAGAAAAAGAAAAAAAAACAGGCACAAAGAACAAACACCATCAAACCATGACAAAACACAATTATATAGACATTACTTAGAGACTAGCTATCCAAGTTCAGAAGCATTAAATAGATTTCTAGATGTTTAACTAGTTTACACTAGGAAGACCTACATACACAATTGACAACAAATAGCAATCACATTGATCTTGAATATTAACAATTAATTAATTGTCTTCAATACCATGTATCTCCAATTCCATGGGGTGTCAAAGTATCATAAGTTTAAGATCGAACAAAAGTCACAAATGGGGGCCACCATTAGTTCATATTGTGGTTAAGAACCAATATCAGATGGATGTGTAGCATTTCAAGAAATCTGGTGCGACAAACAAAATGACTTCTAGTTGCCTAATAGCAACACTCTAATCATTTTGTCATGGATGAAGCCAGTATCACATTGACAAGGATAATGAAACCCTCCAATGATGCCTCCTTATACAGGAAGTCTTGTACCAATATGTAATTGGAAAATAACGAATATTCTTCATCTATGAACACAATCATGTTAAAGTTCACAGAATTGGTTACTATCATGGAAGAATTTATAAAAACTGAACAAATTCCACAATCTTAATCTTATTATGTAGACACATTTTTCTCACAAATTATCATTCTGAGAGTTTTTTAATATTTATTTTGGAAACGAAAGTGTGCAGTGCAGCAAACAACAGAGTTCAGAAAAACCAAGCTTTCGCCTACTACAAAAAGCAGATCATCGTAACTGTTGACAATATCGCGGTGGCTCGGGTTTCGTTTAGAATCTGCTTGACAATTGTAGGAGTAGCGATTATGAAATAATTTTAGTGTATCGATTATTCTAATTTATTTATTTTTTATTTTGGAAACGAAAGTGTGCACTGCTACAAAAGACGACTTCAAAAAAAAATCAAGCTTTCGCCTAATAAAAGACGTTCCTTCATGAAAGAACATCCTTGACGACTTCTTTGAATTTTATGAACGACTTCCCGCCAGGTTCAGTTGCTTTTACAGCCCTCTCCTTCCACTGCGACGCCTTCTTCCTCATCTCTGCCCCTTTCTCTCCCGCCAACAGCTCTCTGACCATCTCTTCCACCTTCTCCCGCTTCACGTCGTCGTCCACCTCCATCCCCACCCCCCACTCGACGCACAGGAACCGGCAGTTCGGCTGCTGGTCCGCGAAGAAAGGCCAGCATATCATCGGAACCCCCGAGCTTATGGCCTCCATCGTCGAGTTCCACCCGCAGTGCGTCAGAAACCCTCCGATGGACGGGTGCCCGAGTACGTCCTCCTGAGGGCACCAGCTTGCCAGAAAACCCCTCCCTCTCGTCTCCACCAGGAACTCTCTAGGCAGAGCGGCGGACTTGTCGACGACCAGCGCGTCGGGTCTGATTATCCAGAGGAAGTCGTGGCCGCTGTTAGCCAGACCCCATGCAAACTCTGTCAGCTGTTGGCCTGTCATGGTTGCCAAGCTCCCGAAGTTCACGTAGATGACCGAGTTGGCTTCTCTTCCTTCCAACCAGTCCAGGCAAGCGGAGTCCTCCTTCGACATGCTCGACCTTGCGGATTCGGGCACGGTGCCGAAAGCTTGCGAACACAGGAGGTTGAGGGGGCCGATGGGATACACCGACCCGTAGGTCGACGACATCTCGTCGAGAACCGGTCCTTCCAGGTCATCGAAGCTGTTGACGATGATCGCGGTGGCTCGGTGCGACGCTTGCTCTTCGTTTAGGCCGAAGTTGAAGATGACTTCGTCGGGATCGGTTGTGCGAATGAAACTCGGGAGATCCCTCAGGCGCATGTTCGGCATTCCTGGCATTCAGTCAATGACAGTACTGTCCAGATACCCATTCACTAGATCATCCTCACCTGCGACGACCACAACCAAAGTTTGTTTAATTTGATCACAAAATTTTGATGATTATAAATGTATAAATTGATCATTTTGTTCGTTCTCAAATAATATAATCATTTTTAAAACACAAGTTTACTGGCACAAATTAAAAGACAGTTAATAAAGAGCAGTGCTACATGGACCGCGGTTTGACCCGCACGTCAGGTGTCGGACCATTATTGGAGGGAGGGTTTTCGAATTTTCAGAATTGGTCCTAAGATAGAAGGAGAGGACGAATGGGAGGGGGACATGTCGGCGCGGGCACAGCGGGTTCCCCCTCCCACGGTCCATTTAGAGTTTTCCATTAATAAAAGGTTTGGAGAACTTGAATACTTTTGAGCGGCACGATGCCTCGTTCCACAAGCTCTTTGTAATGGTAGAAGCCCATGAATCCGCAGGCGCTCATCGAGCAGAAGAAGACATCAGGGATCTCGAATTCCTCCGCCACTCCGGCAGTGAAGCTCGTGAAGGTGTCAGAAACAATGCAGGTCACCGGCGGAACCCCGGAGGAGGGCTCGTTGAGCCTCTCCAGGAGGTCGCGGAAGGGGCCGTCGAGCAATCCGTCGCGAATGGAGGCGCAAAGGGACCGGGGGTCCTGGCTGGAGTTGAGGTCGGAGGTGATCGGGAGGCCGTCGGGGATCGCTTCGTAGCGAAAGCCGTCGACGGAGCCGATCACAGAGGAGCCGGCAGCGGCGGCGTTCGCGACGCGTTTGTAGTTGAACTCGGTGTGGACGAAGGTGACGTGGAAGCCTTTGAAGTGGAGGAGGTTGGCTAGTTTGAGCATGGCGTTTATGTGGCCTTGGGATGGGCATGGTATGCAAACTGCGTGTGGCTTTCTCCCTCCTACAGAACCCATTACTCTCTTTCTTCTTAGTTTCCCACTCTTTCGTGTGTTCTATATCTATAATAAGAGACTCCAACGTCAGTTGTTTATATAAAGAGTTGGAGAGTGTATGTTTCATTTTCAGTTGAGTCCATCCTCCGTCAGTTTGTGGACTCAGAATATATTTGGTAACAAGAATCTCGGAATCGGCAACGTTCAAGTTGCGGATAAAGACTGTAGTGGTGTCTGATTTTATCGCTGCTATTTTGAACGCCACGGAACTGACCTGCGGCCACGAGACGCGTCGGCATTGACCCCCCGGCCAGGGGTGGACCCACATTAGCGCGGGGTTCTTGATATGTGCCTAAGAATTAAGTACGGGGACCACTTCAATGACTGCGGTAGTGGGAGTCATGTTTGTGCACTTTACCCTCCTTGCAAGTTCTACAGAAGTTAAAGCCATCCCTGCTGCAATTAATATTGCTTCTGGTAATGTTCAACTATTTCTAGAACACAATTTTTTTTTATCAAATTGACAATTAAAAGAATCTATGCATTAAACAGAAAACTTGTAACTTAGATTATAATTGAATATTTATAGATTATAGAGACTAGGATGATTTAGATTTGCTATGGCCAATAAACAACTTAGATAACATAGGTGATAGGCAGCCTAGACCGATGAAACTTCCCTAGTTAGAAGCTTGTTTATATATATATATATATATATATATATATATATATATATATATATATATATTGTTGGTAATTTGTGGTTGTTTGTTTATGGGCTTCGATAGATTTCATGTGGATAATAGTTCGATGGTTCATGATTCATGGTTAAACTTAGTCATACTTTGGTACTCATAAACTCAACAGACTTGGATGAACTCCACGCAAGTATACTTTATCTACTAGATTTACAATATTCACATGTCTATGTAGTTATTCAATTATTTGCATCTTTTATGGTTACTGTTGATTTATGTTATTTCCTTTCAGACATGTTGCTTACTATTGTTGGAGTGGGTGGGGTTCCCAACCTATGTGGAGAAGACCCCGGAGTGCGACGAGCGCCGTCCGAAGTCGGAGAAGCTCGGGAAGTAGGCGACGTTGCTGCTGCTGCTGCTGCTGGAGCTTCTGGGAGCAGAGGATCCGAGTTCGGCCCGAACTCGGTCCCAGGCCGAGTTCTGGCCGAACTCGGTCTGGTTGTTCCAGCGTTTGGCCAGTAGGTGCTGGCTGCCCCGCACAGAGTTCTGGCCGAACTCTGTGTTGTCGGGGGCTGAAGCGGGATTTTGGATGAGTTTTCATCATTGGATCTAATCCAACGGTCCAGGTTGGTTGCGGGATTAGGGAGATATATATTGAGTTTTCTCAACCCTAATTCATAAGTGCAACATAACACAAGTTCGAGAGAGAAGGAGGCAAGAGTGCCATTGCAACTTCGGAGGAGAAGGCGGAGGATTGAAGGTTGATATTCGGAGGAGATCGTGTTCGGGTAATCTCTACTCGTCGTTCTCGTTCTTCGTAGCCTTGTAATCATTGTTCTTATCTCTGAGTGTTGTGGGGATCCGATTTGGATCGGAGGAGTTTGTAGAGGGTGTAATTCTTCTATTCCATTAGTGGAGGCTTCTCAGGGTTGGACTCCGATCGTCCCGTGGTTTTTTCCCGCAAGGGTTTCCACGTCAAAAATTCTCTGTGTCTGCGTGGATTGTTTTTGTGTGTTTGTTTTTGGTTCGTGCGTTGTTTGCTCGGTCCTCTCGCAGGTACTCTCCGGTTTGGGGAAAGGTTTCCGCGCTTCTTTCCCAACAGAGTGGTATCAGAGCTTTGGGTTCAAAGGGTGTCAGGAGTTGACAGAGGAACCAGAGAGGAGAGATGGACGCGAAGCCGGTGCGCATGGTGAACCTCAATGGCACAAACTATCATTATTGGCGGAGCAAGATGAAGGATTTGCTATTTGTCAAGAAGCTGCATCTACCTGTGTTTGCATCCGAGAGGCCCAGTGATAAATCCGAGGAGGACTGGAAGTTCGAGCACATACAGGTGTGTGGGTACATACGGCAGTTTGTTGATGAGAACGTGTACAACCACGTTGCCAATATTGAGCACGCGAAGACGTTGTGGGATAAGCTGGAATCCTTGTATGCGAAGAAGACCGGGGTAAACAAGTTGTTCCTGATCCGAACGATGATGGGTCTGCGGTACAAGGATGGGGCGTCTATTACGGATCACTTGAGTGATTTCCAGGGCGTGGTTGACCAGTTATCTTCTATGGGAGTCAAGTTCGACGACGAAGTTCAGGGACTGTGGCTGCTGTGTACCTTGCCAGACTCGTGGGAGACCGTACGAGTATCTATGATCGCTTCTGCTCCAGAGGGCGTGGTCAGTCTGGAGTTTGCTAAGAGCGGGGTGTTGAATGAAGAGATGCGGAGACGTTCTCAGGGCACTTCATCCACATCCCACCACTCAGAGGCATTGGTTTCAGAGAGCCGCGGAAGGGGCAAAAGCAGGGGTCCAGGTGGTGGCAGAGACAAGAGCAGGGGAAAGTCCAAGGGTCGGTACGAGGACTCAGAGTGTTATCATTGCGGTAAGAAGGGCCATATCAAGCGGAACTGTTTCGCTTGGAAGAGAGAGAAGAAGGGCGACAAGGGGAAGCAAGAAGAGAACACTACAGCGGCGGCCTCGACGCATGGAGGCGATGTGATCGTCGTAGGTGATGAGGTCATTACTAACCTCGCCTGCGATGACAATTCTTGGCTGGTGGACTCAGGGGCTTCAGCACATGTATCTCACAATAGGGCACTGTTTGCCACTTACACGACAGGCGACTGTGGCGTGTTGAAGATGGGCAACGGAGATGTGTCGAAGGCGGTTGCCATTGGAGATGTGCATTTGAGAACGAAGACGGGTGCGGTTCTTGTTCTCAAGGATGTTCGTCATGTCCCTGATATTCGTTTCAACCTGGTGTCGGTTGGAAGGTTGGATGACGAGGGATTCTTCAGTCTCTTCGGGAATAGTCAGTGGAAGCTTTCCAGAGGTTCGTTGGTGATTGCCAGAGGAAGCAAGAAGTCCGGTCTCTACTATATGGAGGGGAGCGCACAGGGGGCACAGGAGGTGAACGCAGTCAGTGATGCGTCTACCGAGTTGTGGCACAGGCGGCTCGGCCATATCAGCGAGAAGGGGATGAGCTACTTGGTGAACAGGAAGGTGATTCCGGGGCTCAAGTCTACAAAGTTGGAGAAATGCACGCACTGTTTGGCTGGGAAGCAAAGTAGGGTGTCTTTCCAGAGTCACCCAAGTTCGAGGAAGCCGGCGTTGCTCGAGTTGATTCACTCGGATGTCTGCGGTCCTATGAAGGTAAAATCTCTTGGTGGTGCTTCTTACTTTGTGACTTTCATTGATGACTGTTCCAGGAAGGTTTGGGTCTATGCCTTAAAGACCAAGGATCAGGTGCTGCCTACTTTCAAGGAGTTTCAGGCCTCCGTTGAAAGGGAGACGGGCAAGAAGTTGTTGTGTGTTCGGTCCGACAATGGCGGCGAATACATCGGTCCCTTTGATGCGTATTGCAGAGAGCAAGGGATACGACACCAGAAGACTCCGCCAAAGACACCTCAGCTCAATGGTGTAGCGGAGCGCATGAACAGGACACTGATGGAGAGGGTGCGGTGTTTGCTGTCAGAAGCAAACTTGCCGGGCAGTTATTGGGGTGAGGCTCTTCTCACAGCTGCTTATATTATTAATTTGTCTCCTAGTGCTCCTTTGCAGGGTGATGTGCCTGACAAAGTATGGTACGGCAAAGAGCCGTCATACAGTCACCTGCGGGCGTTTGGTTGTAAAGCCTTCGTGCATGTACCGAAGGACGAAAGGACCAAACTTGAGCCGAAGACGAGGCGATGCGTCTTTGTCGGCTACGGTCGGGATGAGTTTGGCTATAGACTCTACGACCCAGTGGAAGGAAAGCTCTACAGAAGCAGGGACGTGGTGTTCGTCGAGGATCAGACCATGACCAACACTCAGGACTCCGAGACGCCTTCTGAGGCTGAGGAATTGCCTGAGTTAGAGTCATTTCGCTTCGAGCAGTTTCCAGAGGACATCGCGGAGGATCCAGTTATGGGGGAGCCGGTACATGGAGTTGCTCCCAACCTTGATCATCAGCCTGCTGATGGTGGTCAGGGTGTCCCTCAGGAGGATGAGCATGCCGGAGAGGTAGTTCCTGAAGGGGAGGAGGCTGTCGGTATACAGCCAGCACCAGTGGCTCCACTGAGAAGGAGCAACAGGGATCGTCGACCATCTACGAGATACTCGCCGGATGAGTATGTGCTACTGACTGACGGGGGAGAGCCCGAAAGTTTCGCAGAGGCTATGGAAGACGAACACAGGCAGGAGTGGATGGTGGCTATGCAGGAGGAGATGAGTTCCTTGTACACCAATTCTACTTATGATCTGGTGCGGTTGCCAAAGGGCAAGAAGGCTTTGAAGAATCGATGGGTGTTCAGAGTGAAGCAGACGGATGATGCTACTCGCCCTCGATACAAAGCGAGGCTGGTAGTCAAGGGCTACGGTCAGCGGAAAGGCGTGGATTATGATGAAATCTTTTCGCCTGTCGTCAAGCATTCGTCTATTCGGGTGGTGCTAGCATTAGCAGCCAGTTTTGACTTGGAGGTCGAGCAGATGGATGTGAAGACGGCGTTCCTCCACGGTGATCTTGAGGAGGAGTTGTACATGGAGCAGCCGGAGGGATTCTGTGAGAAGGGCAAGTCACATTTGGTCTGCCGGTTGAGGAAGAGCTTGTATGGTCTGAAGCAGGCTCCGAGGCAGTGGTACAGAAAGTTCGAGTCGTTTATGGGGGAGCATGGTTATGCACGGACGACGTCGGACCATTGTGCATTTGTGAGGTATTTTGCCGAGGATGATTTCATCATTTTATTGCTCTATGTAGATGATATGCTATTAGTGGGTCGAAATGCCACTAGGATAGCGGAGTTGAAGCGCCAACTGGGCGCGGCCTTCTCTATGAAGGATTTGGGCGCAGCGAAGACTATTCTTGGGATGGAGATCAGCCGAGAGAGAGAGTCCAAGCTGCTATACTTGTCCCAAACGAAGTACATTCACCGGGTACTTCAGCGTTTCGGGATGGACGGGTCGAAGAAAGTGAGTTCCCCCCTCGCGGCTCACTTTAAGTTCACTGAGGAGCAGTGTCCATCTACCGAGGACGAAAAGGAAGATATGGAGCGGGTTCCATATGCTTCAGCTGTGGGAAGCCTGATGTATGCTATGGTGTGTACGAGGCCAGATATTGCTCATGCAGTTGGTACGGTTAGCAGGTATCTTTCGAATCCTGGAAGGGTACACTGGAGTGCGGTCAAGTGGATTCTACGATACCTTCAGGGCACTGCCGGTTGGAGACTTTCCTTTGGTGGTGACGAGCCGAAGCTGGTCGGGTATACCGATGCTGATATGGCTGGAGATGTAGACACGAGGCGGTCGACTTCGGGCTACGTGATGATGTTTGCGGGAGGAGCAGTGTCGTGGCAGTCGCGGTTGCAGAAGTGTGTTGCCTTGTCGACGACGGAGGCGGAATACATTGCGGCGACGGAGGCTTGCAAGGAGCTGTTGTGGATGAAGAAGCTGTTGCAGGAAATGGGACTGAAGCAAGAGCAGTATACTTTGCTTTGCGACAGTCAGAGTGCTATCCACCTTGTGAAGAATCAGACGTTTCATAGCCGGTCCAAGCACATCGAGACTCGGTATCATTGGATACGGGATGTGGTTGAGAAGAAGGACGCGGCGCTTGAGAAGGTGCATACAGACGACAACGGAGCTGATATGTTTACGAAGATTCTACCAAGGGGGAAGTTCGAGTACTGCAGGCAGATCGTCGGGATGACGACGTCCTCCCCATAGTTGTGAAGGGGGAGATTTGTTGGAGTGGGTGGGGTTCCCAACCTATGTGGAGAAGACCCCGGAGTGCGACGAGCGCCGTCCGAAGTCGGAGAAGCTCGGGAAGTAGGCGACGTTGCTGCTGCTGCTGCTGCTGGAGCTTCTGGGAGCAGAGGATCCGAGTTCGGCCCGAACTCGGTCCCAGGCCGAGTTCTGGCCGAACTCGGTCTGGTTGTTCCAGCGTTTGGCCAGTAGGTGCTGGCTGCCCCGCACAGAGTTCTGGCCGAACTCTGTGTTGTCGGGGGCTGAAGCGGGATTTTGGATGAGTTTTCATCATTGGATCTAATCCAACGGTCCAGGTTGGTTGCGGGATTAGGGAGATATATATTGAGTTTTCTCAACCCTAATTCATAAGTGCAACATAACACAAGTTCGAGAGAGAAGGAGGCAAGAGTGCCATTGCAACTTCGGAGGAGAAGGCGGAGGATTGAAGGTTGATATTCGGAGGAGATCGTGTTCGGGTAATCTCTACTCGTCGTTCTCGTTCTTCGTAGCCTTGTAATCATTGTTCTTATCTCTGAGTGTTGTGGGGATCCGATTTGGATCGGAGGAGTTTGTAGAGGGTGTAATTCTTCTATTCCATTAGTGGAGGCTTCTCAGGGTTGGACTCCGATCGTCCCGTGGTTTTTTCCCGCAAGGGTTTCCACGTCAAAAATTCTCTGTGTCTGCGTGGATTGTTTTTGTGTGTTTGTTTTTGGTTCGTGCGTTGTTTGCTCGGTCCTCTCGCAGGTACTCTCCGGTTTGGGGAAAGGTTTCCGCGCTTCTTTCCCAACAACTATTACATGTTGACACATAGTAGGTGTGATACACGAATTTATGTTGCACGTGCCTTGCTAAATTGTATCGGTTTTCTTACTTGCTAGTGATAGAGTGGATGTGTCGCGGATTCGTCTCCACAATATCATAAAAATAGGGAGGACAATTAATAGGCGTATGAGCTACCCAAATCGGTGAACAATACTCTCTAAAAAAATTATGGGAGATTTTGATCGAGCTTGATATCATGTTGGCCTCTGACATTTGCCGAACGTTATGCACGGTTACAAATGACTACCGGTAGTATATGCACAAATCTTACTTGAGCCTGCATCTCGTCAATGCATGCGAACGTTGTCCTCAAGTGCATATTACGTATAGTTGATTATAGTCGTCGTTTACGAGTGCCATGTTCAGTCACTTGCATAATATTTATTGTTTATCATTTACGTAATGTATATTGTATATCTTGCTACATCCTTCTGAGGACCTGGTTTTGTTTCAGACTATTGCTGAACTTTTGTCGTAAGATTATTGAGAATTGTCACTTCAGATTTAGATAATTTTAGTTGATACCTTCATCATTCTTTCACAGTTATTTCTGGTTACATAGTTTATATTTTCATAGTGAAGTTGTGGATGTACTTGTATGGATATTATGGATAGATTTACCGACTCTGGATATTGTATAAGTATTCGAGTTGGACTGAAGTCTACTTGATGTGTAGATGACAATTGTCATGTATTCTATTCTAGGTTTATTTGGGACTGAACATGACCCTATCTCATCTAACAGAAAAGTTCAACACGTGCCTTTTACCTTAGAATTCCTTCATGAGTTAAAATCAATAGCCACAAATATTGCAAGTAACACTGAGAGGAGCAACTAGACAATATTAAAAGAATAATGCTATTTGCACTTCCAATTGTCCCTCCAATTTATCTCGTCTTACGTGGCCGCTGACGTGGCTGTTAACGTGGCACCTGACGTGGCGAAAAAAAATTTGGGTTAAAAATTGCTGCCAATTGTCGTGTTAGATGTCATATAATGTTATTTAACATTGTCATGTTAGCTGCCACGTAAAGATGAATAGATTTGAGGACAATTTGAAGGTACAAATAGCATAACTTATATTAAAACATGCGTACATCAGACACAAAGCTCATTTAGAAATATTAGGTTTTAAGCCCATAACCATAAGGCTAAAGCATTGTAGCAATCGTGACTATGGCCAGGTAGAACCTTTTTTTTTAATACAAAACATGAATATCCATATAAACAATTACCTTTTTTTATACATAAATACACTACTAGAGGCTTAAGAACAATGCCTATTGCCATATTCCAAGTGTACTGGTTTTTTTTTTTTTTTGGGTAGTGCACTTGGAATATATTCCAAAGTTAACCAAACTTGATAGTTGATACAAATAAGCAGCTCCACTAGCTATGCATATGGTTAGTGAAATCCAACAAACAGCTCCATTGGAATTTTAGGGGCCAAAGCTAGTGGAAGTATAAGTACTTGTAAGTAGCAAGAAGGAATAAACTTGTGATTTGTGATTCATATACGCACAAAGTATATATTTAGAGAGAATTCCTGTCCTGTAAGTGGGTGTTATATATATATATATATATATATATATATATATATATATATATATATTTTATATATATATATATATATATATATATTCTTGGATGGTTGGTATTGAAAGTAGCTAGCTACTCACCATTGGATATCTCAACCAATAAATGACCAACGGTTAATTGCTCGTATTAGATTGTCTTATCCTGGAGCTAATAGTTGTCCCTTGATCTTTATTGTCAGCTAGTCCTGATGGTCATCTGTGACCCTGACATTTGGTGGGATCATACTGAACCTGGGGGGTTATCCTAACAGAAAAGTATTGCCCAAGCTCCAAATCTTGTCCGACTTACCCCAGGACTGACCCTGATTGCTCGGAGGATGTCCAAAGACAGAACTTCGAAAAGAAGTTATTTAGCTCAACAGTCATGAACGCGACACAAAGACAAGCCTACAAATGAATACACGATTTTGTCTATCTAGCTAATGACTGTATTCAGGGCCGACCAACGGAGTTGGGTTGTCATATCCGAAGCTAATTTTGGTTGTCTCTTGATTTTTATTGTAGGTCGATCCTGGAAGGTTACCCGCGAGCCTGATCTCTATTGGGAGATCATTCTGAGTTTGAAGATTGCCGTAAGCAGAGATTGTCCAAATCCAAAATTTTGTCTGACTTATTCCGGGGCTGGCCTTGACTGTATTATATGTTAGTTTCTACAACATCAATTTTCTAGTGATCCTAAATTTACAGGAAGAGATATGTTGGAATAACTTTATGGTTATATAGTTATATTCCTTGCACACTAACTCCAATTCAGACAATTTCAAATTATCCAACAGGCCAGTCATAATTGACACTAAATATATTATGTCACTTCCATTCCATTTATTCAGTTACCAATTTGATCGCTTTTTTAATATATGAATCCACTGAGCTGAATTATTGAACAGTGTAGCCAATTCCAAAATTTTGCTACAAAGAATATTGCTGTTATTGTTTCTGGGCAAGCATTTTGGTTTGTTCTCTAGTTTGTTGCAGCTTGGCAAGAAATCCCCCGTTTCTGCATCATCACAGAGTACATGGTAGGGGGTTCCTCAGAAAATATCTCCATAATCAAGAAACTTAATTCATTTGTTCTATATGCGACCAAATTAAACCATTCAATAAACTATATTGGCTAGAAAATCTTCCTTCCAACTTGCAATTTCTAAAACTTGATATATATGATCTGACACATACTTAGAAATGTCAACCCATTTTTAAAAAAAATTCCAAAAGAAAATGATATCGGACCCAGGCGAGGGCTGGCATGAGGAGGAGGAGGGGATCGGGAGGAGAAGGATGCGCGCGGGATCTGGTGCTGACCTCGATCCGCAACGGGCTGGCGCTGCAAGGAGGGCTGGGGCGTGCCGATGGCCGGGGTCTCCGACTGGGAGGAGGAGGGAGGTCGCCAGGAAGGAATCACGATTTCGGGGCTCCGTCAGATAAGAAGGGAGGGGGTCGATTATCACGTCATGATCTCGCAAGACCGAAAGTCGACATTGGACGTGATGTCGTACAAGCCTGAATTGTACTTGTACAAGACAAGAACAAAACACAGTCGATAAAATATCTTAGAATACAAGTCATTGTAGCAAAAATAAGCAGAAAATTGGAATAAACATAAGGTATACAAAATGATTTCTTTATTGATAGTAATGCTGTTAAATTATAATGGCTCGAAGTTAAAGAACAACTTAGTTACAAATACTCTCTCTCAATACAATGAAACATACCACAAGACTTACAAATCAAGAACAATACAACAATGATATTCCTTACATTATGTCCTCTATAAAGAAAAGACAACATCCCTAGCCGAACAGCTTCCAGCACCAACCGAGCTCCAATGTCTTAGCAAGTCACCACAAGACTTACAACTCAAGAACAATACAACAATGATATTCCATACATTATGTCCTCTATAAACAAAAGACAACATCCCTAGCCGAACCGCTTCCAGCACCAACCGAGCTCCAAGGCCTTAGCCAGTCCATGCAAATCTTCGCAACTAGGGGGTTGGGGATCAGTACATTGTCGTGTATTGGTGAGTGACCTCTAGCCAACTGAACCAAAAACTAACATGTTAATTAATTGAGTGCATGTAGATATAAATGTGGTTAAGATAAATTATATGGTATAAACAAGCATGTGTTTATAAGCATAAAAGTGTTAATCAATATAGTAGATCTTATCCAATACTTACTATCCTTCCATGTCACTACAATGATATCAAACATAATACATAAATGTGTCATATTATGTGTCCATGCACAAGACATTCGTTAGCCTTCACAAAGTATAAGTATACGTGTGTGAAATTGTCCTTGTGACTAACTAGTTAAGCAAGTAAGCAAATGACATTAGCATGCAATCTAACTGTATGAAGGTCATTGGCACCACAAGTCATATTGGACTATTTTCTCGACAAAACGGTGATTCTTTGCGTGAAGATAGCTAGCCCTACCGAAGGTCCTGAAATATCCATATTGTGACACGCCCCCTCATTACGAGTAGCAATCCCATTGAAGGTCCTGCAATATCCGTGCATGAAGCACGTTCCACATAATTTATTTCTAGGATGAATCTGTTTTGATGCACCTCGACAACCGCTTGAGGAAAGCATAATCTTGTGCACAAGTTGTTCATGACTATACAATATGCGTAAATAATTAATCAATTGCAAAACATATGAATGGTACATAAATTGAACATAAAGCAATATCAACCTCTACTCGCACAACAGATCATACTCACTATACCCACATGTTTGTTCGATGTTTTGATCAGCGACCCATATGTCCCAAACATACCGTGTACCAAGCTAATTCATATAACTCTGTTTAATGTTCCGATTAGCGACCCCTATATCCCAAATTATATCGTGGCGTCATGCCCCGGTCCCGTAGGACAGAAATATCGCTATTGGACTATGTCGTACAAGCCTAAATTGCACTTGTACAAAACAATCACCAAAATGGCCGATTAAATACCTGAGTTATAAAGTCATCACAACAAAAATACTAAGCAGAAAAGTTCAATAGACACAGTATGAACAAAAGAACAATTCTCTTTATTAATATGGCAACATGAGTTATAACGGCTCGAAGCCAAGATATAACTCGATTACAAATCGCTCTAACACGTTCTCTCAATACAATGAATAATGCCACAAGGCTTACAACTCGTGAACTACACAAACAACGATGTTGTATACATTATGTCCTTTATATACCAAGCAAATATCTCTAGCAGTAATGCTTCAAGACATCTACCAAGCTCCAAACGCTGCAGTGCTTCCAAGCAAACTTTACCCTACACATATCTGTTGGGATGTCAATACAAGTGTGTTGTGATAGTGGCCTCTCGACTCGTCAACCAAAACCAACACGTCCATTTAATGAGTGCATGCAATGTTTATGGTCTTTCTATTCTTTTCTTAGGATCAATTACATGGCATAGAATATTTGTGTCTGCAAATATAGATGTGTCACACAACAGAGTAACATAGTTGACCCTTTTCCAATACTTACCATCATTTCTTGCTCAAGTAAAACAAACATGTGAAACATAGTATTATTATACGATATTCATCTAAAACTGCATATAAGAGTGTCATAATGTGTATCTCTGCATAAGACACTCATTAGCTCTCATGGAAACGTAATTGTGCTAAGTGCTCATTACATATATCCAATACTTGGCCTACAAGCAGATAGCGTGAGCATGTAACCCAACTACATGAAAATCATTGGCGATATGCCATCTCGGACCATAGCTTGGTTAGACGATGATCCATTTAGTGTAGATAGCGAGCCATACTGAAAGTTTTCTCATCATCAGTGCGTGCTAGTACGTCATGTCACGCTCCGAGTCGACAAACCGTTCGTACCCGGTATTATTTTGTCGAATCGATCGTCCTAGCTAAGGCGTGATGTCGTACGAGTCTAGAATTGCACTCGTACAAGGCAAGAACGTTACGTTGATTTTTATATTGAAATGCCAAGTTAAAACTTCACAAATCACTTCAAATTGAGACGCAGTATAGGAAGATAGAAATATGCTTTTCATTCATAGCTTGCAACGAAGTGCAAGTCATAATTATATTGGATGCCGTTGCGGCTATATTGATTAAAAACAGAAAAGAAATATACTCGACAAGCTGCCTGAACTAACACTTGTCGTTCCATACATTCGCCCCTTTATACATAAGCCATCGGTTGAATTGGCTTCAAAATACTTCAGCATATGAAGAGCTTCAAAATGCCTCTCCGCACTTCAGGTTTAGTTTAGAGCGCCCATCGCACCTGGGGAAATTGGGGGAGGGGATTAGCACACTTGCTAAGTGGACGAGACAAACCCACTCGTCTAAACCGATGCTGATTGTTAAGGTAGGCATGCTTTAGAGTTATCTTTCTATTTAGAACTAAATGAATTCAGTTCACATCGATAGCCATCTTTGAGTAATAAAGCATACAATAAAACATAGCTATCCCATTTTTTACCACGGCCGTGCTTGTCCCTGCATAAAAACGGAGATAATACTTACTACCTGCATAAGACAATAGGTGAGCATACTACTATCTTATATGCACGATCATTGGTGTTACACACCACGTGGGACTATCTCCATAGCATTTCGACCCGTACAGTCTAGGTTGCAAGTCTGACTAACGGTCCCACAATGCATCAGTGCCGAAGCACGATTATTCATTCCCCCTAGGTCGATTCGATTCCGATGCCCCGGATACAGATTCGAGAAAAATTAACTTGTGCATAAGCTGTCCATGACCATGCCAATGCGTGAACAGTTTAATATATGCAAACAGTTTTGTATAGCTCGGACAGTATTGAACGGCATAATCATTTCTTCCAACTCATGCAACGATTCATTTTCCCCAAGCCGTACTCCCGATTTAGCATCCCGTAGACACCAAATTGTCCGAGGCATCATAACCCATAATCGACGTTTCGTATTATTTTGCAGCACGTAAAATAGTCTATCTTTTTACTAGAACCTTAAACTTTCTCGTTTATGTGAGAAACTTGTATTTTTTCAGAGTATATTACTCTAAATCGATACGTTTTTCTCAAGTTCTTGACCTTAGTGGATTGGCAGGAAGCATCGTCGATTTGAATGAATTCAAGGCAAAGGAAATTTTATTTACGGGACAGAGTAGAAAAGAAGGGACCGAATCACCCACCAAGTTCCGTGATCATGCCGACCGTCGAAGCGCTTCGTAACGTTCAAGTATTAGTTATGCGAGCTCCTACAATGGCACCAACACTTTGTTAGGATTCCTTCTTTTTCTCTTGCTTCAAAATTTGAAGATTGCATCCAGAAAAACGATGCGAAAGCACTTCATCAAAACTCAGCGGCAAAAGCTCCAAGAAAACCATACAGCAGTTCGGTCCTGTCGAAGAGACTTTTATATAGAACTCACTCGCCGAGACGCAGCCCGCTACATCTAGAACTTATTCCAACAGAAGTCGTTTCATTAGTTGGATCGATTCTCGTAACATCCGTCCAAATCGATTTTATCGATGCCGCAAGGTGTTATCGTTTACCAAGCTTAGCGATCGAGTCAGATGGCTATCTAAGTTCCCGACCGATCCGACTCGGCGCAAGTATATTATGAAGTCCGTCGCTATCGAAAGCGGGGTGCTACATAATATACCAGTAAGAAAAAGTTTCGTCCCGAAACTTAAGAACAAGGGTCTTACCTTAATTTAGACATACAACGCAGGGTATTTCTCTTTCATCTCCGTCTCCATCTCCCATATCGACTTTTCAACTGAATGATTCTGCCAAAGCACGCGGACCAAAGACATCGACCGATTTCGTAGCACCTTCTCTTTACGGTCCAAAATTTGAATAGGCTCCTCCGAGTAAGACAAGTAAGTATGTAGCTCCAACACATGGTCCCCGACGAAGTATTCTAGCGATCGTCGACGAAGATCTGCGTAGCTCTTTTGTCGACTTTGTGCGATACAGAGTCTATCTCGAATCAAGCGGACCTTTTCGACGGCCTGCTCCACCAGTTCCGGTCCAACCACTTGTCGCTCACTGACTTTGTCCCAGCATATTGGTGAACGAAACTTCCTCCCGTAGAGCACTTCATACGGAGCCATCTGAATGCTCGACTGATAACTGTTGTTATACGTAAACTCCGCAAGCGGCAAATGCGTATCCCAACTGTTTGCAAAAACAAAAGTTGATCTTTATTTCAAAAAAACTTTGTAAAGAAGATTATAAAAATTCTGGGAAAGTACAACTATAGGAATTCAATCAGAAGACGATCGCTTTATCCCTTGGACAATATGAAATTTGAAGACGGTAGCCTCTGAAGTTGAAGGCAAAAGCCTCTGAAGAATGCAGCAGCACTTTGGCAAGAACTCCTGAACTCTCTGATCTCTGTATGTATGTATGTGATCCCCCTAGGAAGGACTTGAAATTCTATTTATAGAGTTCTACAAATAACTACTTTGTAGTTATTCTGGACTGCGCAAGTTGGATTGCGCCGCATTGGACTGCGCACGCGTCAGATTGCGCTGGCAGTTACTTGATCGTGGGCCAACTATCTTGGACACATGGCATTATTTGATTGAAATGTGCATGATCGTGTACAGATGGTTACCACGTAATGAATCATTGATGACATGAAGGCCACGTGTACTTTTGTCAGTTGATGGAGTACGCCACTTGAATTGTGCTGGCTTCGGATTACGCTAAGATGGATGACGCTGAGATGGACTGCGCTGGCTTCAGATTATGCTGCATGTACAGCTGTCCTCGAGCGCTGTGCTGCACAATAAATGAACAATTTTCTCATTCTTCGTGCTGTCAGCTGTCAGAAGATCTGATTATCTGTCAGGTAATAATGACGGGGCCACGTCAGCATGCGCACTTGGATGAGTGCGCAGTTCAGCCTGCACAATCGAATGGCTGCACAATATGTCTTCTGCGTAGTTCACTTGAAGGATGTATAATTTAATTTTGATGACTTTGTTGATGGGTTCAACTTGATTTTTAGGACCTACAAGACCCCCTTCAAAGTTTTCAAAATTTGAAAATAGTCAAAGCTTCGAAATACTTTGAATTTTGATTTGAAAATCAAGTTGCACATATGATGACCTGTCTGCGCAATCGGAGGAATTAGCTCCTATTTATCCGGCGCAATCTGAGGAGTCTGTTCATTCTTGAAAACTATAAATAGTTTCCTTTCTCTTCTCTGTCATTCTTTACTTGCTTCTGATCATTTGAAAGAAAGAACTTCCCGAGCTCTCTCGACTCTCTTTCTTCTTCCCGTCGATCTCCATGGCCCCAAAACGATCCGTCGCCGAGAAAGGGAAGGCACCAGCCGAGTCCTCAACTCGTGTTGCGTCGCATCCTTCACGTCATGAGGTGGCTCACCCAGCACTACAAAGTAGACATCCGATCGAAAACCCTTTTTAGGGTTCTTCGCCATTGCTGCACCTTAAAATCGATCTCTTTTTAGAGATTTAGTTTCGTTGTGCCACCCTGTTTAGGGTTTCGGTTGCACAAAACCAATAATCTTCATTTTTATAAAGATTATTTTCTTGCGCAATCGGTTAGAACGTGCTAGCAAAAGTTAGCACAGTCTGCTGATTTGCGCAAGGCTATCCAGCGTAAACTGATACTTTGCACAAGTTATTCAGCACAATCTGATGGCTTGCGCAAGTGGATGAGTTGGCGCCATTGGATAGTTTGTGCATAGAAGCTATTGTTGCACAATCTGATGGTTGTGTAATCTGATGCTTGCGCAATCTGATGTTTGCACAATCTGCTGACAGAATCTTTGATTTGACTTGTACTGAATTCTGCTTTTTCTGTTCGATGCAGTTAACATCAGAGAGGACCCTGATTAAGAAATATTTGCAGGGTCCCTTGCTGAGCCGAAATTCAAAGAAGACTTATCCCATGTGCTCTTCCCACAATATGTCCTTCCATCCTCTCGCCAAGCTATCCTGATAGCTCAAGATAATGAGACTTTGTTAAGTTTGATAAATGGGCAGCCCTTGCAGTCTGCTGACGCCATCACCCATAAGAAACCCATGTTCCTATTTGGTGAAGCCATAAACAAGAGTTCTCAACCTAGATCCCCTGTTGAGTCGAGAACTTTCCAAAGGAAGGAGAAACTGATCCAGTTACCAGACATAGCTAGATGCCTCCCTCTAGCACGATATACTCAAGCAAGCCATCCCAGGAGGATGGACTGGGACATTACTCCCTTCAACATGCACGGACAGAAAAGATCTGTGTCAAGAAAGGTCCAAATAATAGAGACATGTTCTATAGCTCTTCTGAGCGACACAGCACTTTACGAAGAGGGTTGAAGCCAGGCTGTATCCCTCCTGAGAACTCGTCTTTGTTGCCGCCGATAAGAACACCGATTTTTGCTAATGAGTATTCAAAGGCGGAGGGCAGATACCCGGACCAAGACATCCGGCTGACCGGTCTGGTAAACCCGGATAACAGGAGGTGGAACTGCATAGCCAACTGGGTATTGGCTCAGTTTGAAGACAAACTTAAAGAGATCGAGCTTTATAATGTGGTATATGCTACCGTGTATGGCTTCCAGCCAAACCCTCATCTGTTTTTGGCCCTGGCAGAGAGGTATAACTATAGGACAGGGACGTTCATGACGCCCTGTGGGGAGATGGGTTCAGCCCTCCATGAGATGAAGTATATCTCATGTCTACCAACGGGAGACTTCCCTTATGAGGAGTATGTTCCCACAAACGACGAGTTAGAGAGACTACGTCGTGAAAATGCAGAAATGGTAGTAGTTTTTGACGAACTACTGTGCCATTATAACATATGCTCTCTGTATTACAAGAGCGTCTCTTCTGGCACATGTTATTCATCGAAGTGGTTGTCGTATCTTTTTCTTAACCATATCGTTGAGAAAAAGACCAAAGATCATGACTCCTGCAACCCAACTTTCTTTCAATCTCTCAGCCACAGAGAGGTAATAAAACTGATGGAAGAGAATAAGAAGATGGATATCAAAGTTACTGATGAACACCAATACCCTCCGCTCAAGCCCAGAGATTTTGTTGAAAGCTTTATAAGAATGGGCTACAGGTCCATGTCACAAGAAGCTCAGCTGGCAGGATTTTTGACATACTAGCTCCGTCGATTTGTTGTACCTGGGGCAAGCGCCGTGGACCGCTTCCACCGCGGCGTGATCTTCGCTGTCGTCCGGTTAGTCTTCGGCTACCGGATGGATTTGCTATCAGCGATGACCTGTAGAATAAATGCAGGTCTTCGTCTGTATGTCAACTCTATGATCAAATGGAGGGGTGAGAAGGGGAAATTCCCTAGACTGGAGTTGCCCTACACCTATCTATTCGGATGGTTGCTTCTGTATCATCCATCTCTGATGAACCCCGACATGGGGGCAGTCGGTGGTAGCTTCCTTCGAAGATTCTCCCGTAGCAAGTGGGTGTACGTTAGTCTGAAGGACTGCAGAAGTGCCCTGAACCTTGGTAAGGGATGGAATTTTTATTGCTTTTCCCCTCCAGCTGGTTATGAATTCATGACAACAAATCTTATTGACCTTGGAAGGCAACCGCTGGGTCGAGCAGCTTTTGACTGGCTGAAGGCTATCAGACCATCGTATTTAGTGTACAGATTTGAGGAGGAGTGCTATCTGGAACCATATCTGCCGAGTCGCTTCGCTCGTCAATTTGGTTATGACCAATTTCATGTGGGCAACGCTATAACTTGTCTACAAGAAAAGGAATACCTGATTGATGGTGCCAGAGCGTGGGCCTACTACAACGCTTGAGATACTATGACAGTGTTCTCGATGCCAAACAAGAATGATAATGACCCTAGAATGTTATACCCATATTCACTATTTTATACAGCTGCCAACACTTTCGTCGAGAATTTCAGTCTGGTGGATAGCTTTGCAACAGCGACACGTTTAAGAAAAGGAGCCACTGCTACACTAGCTCCAGCAAATAATGAACAACATGAACCGGTAGATGATCCATTGGAGGCTTCCAGGGAAGCACACTTCCCTGAGAAAGTAAATCAACCACTGAGAATTTCTCTGAAAGTTGTTAAATCTCTGGCCAGAGAGAGGAAAAGAAGGATTGATGAACCTTCTTCCCAGCTGCCAAGAAGAAACTTATCATGGATCAACCAGAGAAAGTTACTACTAGATCACAATCTCGGCAAATGGCCGAGTCAATTCAACGAGAAGAGGCAACCACGCCGACTTCTATTCAAAAGACGGTTGATGTAGTGGATGTGGAGAGCCCAGAAAGGCCTCTTCATAGAAAGAAGCAGGCTATTAGAAAGAGAAAGAAGGTGATCCCGTCCTCGGTGGTGGTGAATGCTGTTGCTGGGATTACTATGTCATCTCTTACTCCTGCCTCTGAACCTAGTCCAGAGCGGAGAGAGGAGACTGAACAGAGAGAGGAGGCTGTACAGAGAGATGAGGCTGCACAGAGAGATGAGGCTGCAGAGCCTAAGGAAGATGAAGCTTTACGATCTCCTTCGCCAGCGGTAGAAACTACTCAGCTTCCTGTCACACCAGGAACAGTCCGCGAAGAGGAGGATCGTCTAATGATCGAGGCATTAAATGATTGCGACTTCGATTTTCAAGAAGATGCTGATTATGCCGCTGCAACTACCAGCGAAGAAGTTCCTGAGGATAGTGAGGAGAGTACATCATCAGAAGCTGTTGATGAGACACAGAATCCTGAAGAGGACATTGAAGTCCATATTTCTTCCAAAGCAGCTGATGACACCTTGGATCCTGAAAAGGATGTTGAGGTGCAAGTATCTCCCGAAAAGATTACAAATGAGGAAGTGGCCCTGGAGGAAACTCCTACTGTTGATCCCAAAGGTATAAAATGAAATTATCAATCTTCTTTTCATAGATTAATAGCTGATATCTCTATCTTTGATCCATGCAGAAATCGAATCTTCTCCAGCTCCTCCAGTGTGCACGGATATAGTACCTGTAACGACGATAGCTAGCAGCAGTCGTCATTTGTCAGGTGGCTCCGAGGCAGGCAGTAACCAGGCAGTAATGTCTGAAGCTACTTCTGCTAGACTGGAATCTGGGCCAGCAGATGAAAGGCTTGAGACTGGGACAAGTCATGGTAAGATTGCCTTTGATCTTTTCAATAGCTGCAAATGACAGACAAAATGATAAAGTTTATCTGTTTTTGTAGACGAACAACCGGGAGGAGCGACCAGCTCTACTTTAGTTCCCTTATTTAAAGAGCCTCCCGTCCAAGTGGCTGAACGTCCTACTGCTTCATCATCAACAGGAGTCGCTGCTACTCCGGGTGCTTTGGCCACCAACCAATTTGTCATCAGCTCTTTCACCAGCTTTTTCTTTAACTCGTTGGGACCCTTAATAGATAGGGTGATAGAGAAGGAAGAAGCTGATTTCTCTACAGTTAGAGGTCCAACCTCTTACTTGATTAATGCCATCCGCAGCCAAGGGGATGAAGCTCAGGCTACTTTCCTTGAACATATACTAGATGAGTTGGAGACTTCAGTTAAGAGCTATAAAGAGCTGAGAAAGGGAGAGGTAGAGCTCCTGGTGAAAGCTGAATTTGAACGTATGTCTCAAGAGGCCGCGGTTGAGAAAGTTAACTTCCAAATTCTCTTGGATACTTTCACTGCTAAGTTCGCTGAGTACAACTCCAAAGTAGACACAGTGGCCTCTGTTGCTGAAGAAAAAGAAAGAAGAGTTGTTGAATTGCAGGCGGTAATTGCCCGTCTTCAGGAAGAATTGAGACTTGCTCAATTAACTCTGGAGGATGAAGCTACTCAACATCAAGCTGCAATTCAACAACTTGGTGTTCTGACTCGAAAGAGAGATGAATATGCTGCAGCTCACCAAGCTGAAGTTACTCGCAGACTAATAACCCTACCAACCTTCGATGATAAATCTGGGATGGAAGAAGCTAGGAAACGAGTAATGGAATCTCGTGAAGAGCGACTACAAATCTTGAAGCAGCAGATGACCAATTTGATGACACCACCGGCTGAGTAGAAGGATCTTTTGTATCTTCTCATTTTTTTATGATATGTGTCTTTGTAATGTCTTTCATCTTTGATCAATAAAAAAATATTTTTGTGGCTCTATTACTTGTTGCATATCTTATTCAGATATAAATAATAGCGATAGAAAATATATTCAGAGGTACAAGACATGATATATTTCTTGATTCTGGAAAATAATCATATTCAATTATATCTGCTCAGAGGTAATATGGACGTGGCAAATATAATTTTTTTGAATATCATTATTTCAATAGACAACTTAATCAAAGATGACAAGTTGCTGATAAGAACGAACTGGATGATTCGTCAAGGTAAATGAACGAAATGAATCGTCGGGATGAATGTGACTAACGGATAAACCGTCGGATAAATGAACGGGCGAACCGTCAGATGAACGGACGAGCCGTCAGATAAATGTGTGAACGGGTGAACCGTAGGATGGATGTGTGAACGGGTGAACCGTCGGGTGGATGTATGAACAGGTAAACCGTCGGATGGATGAATGAACGGGTAAACCGTCGGATGAATGATTATGATGAACGGGCGAACCGTCGGGTAGATGTAATGAACGGGCGAACCGTCAGATGAATGTGATGAACGGGTGAACCGTCAGATGAATGTGATGAACGGGCGAACCGTCGGGTGGATGTAATGAACAGGCGAACCGTCAGATGAATGTGATGAACGGGTGAACCGTCAGATGAATGTGTCGCTTCATAGTTTTACGACCCTCTGTCTATAAATAGAACAGAAAATCAGATGAGATGGTCACTTCCACTTTTCAACATAAAAATGTCGTCTGGAGATGCATCCAAGAAGGCTGAGATCGCCCCGAAGGTGGAAGTGGGTACTGAAGAATGTCCCGTCGAGCCAGTTCAACCAAAGCAGATAGCAGCGGACGAAGGTTCTATGCCCCCAAACCGTCAAAGGACATCTTGGACTTTCTTCTTGAACCAGAGAAAACTGAAGAAGAAGAAGAATCCATGAGGATGGCTACTTGCAAGTTCTTGGTGGGTTCCAACAAGAATGTTCTTGACTCTTTTGCTGATCATATCTTTGATAAGGACGGTAGTAGCCCGCATCCCAATTTTGAAAAGGATGATAGTGACCTTCCTTGATATTATGTACTATCAGTCAAGATGAAATAAAATTGAATTTTATTTATGAACTTGTCTGATAATTACAATCATTTCTGTTACATTTATACATAATACTTTTTGAGGAATTTGCCATTGATGGGCATCATTGCAACTCGACCATCTAGCTCTGTGAGTTGATAGGCTCCATTTGAGAAGACTTTGCTCACGATATATGGACCTTTCCACTTCGCATCGAACTTGCCTTTGCTTGAATGAGTCATAGTCATAGGACGTCTGACTGTTAGAACGAGCTCTCCTTTTTGAAAGGCTCTGACCTTAACTTTGCGGTTGAAAGTCTTTGAGATGCGGGCTTGGTATAACTCAATATGCTGTTGAGCTAATAGTCGCTTCTCATCGAGCGCTTCTAATTCTTGAAGTCGAAGAAGATCATTGTTCTCTGTCGTCAGTTCATTGGCGATGGCAATCCTCAAAGACAGAATTTGGAGTTCTAGAGGTAGAACTGCTTCACAGCCGTACACCAAAGAGAAAGGTGTACAGCCTGTAGGGTTGCGGACCGTAGTACGGTAGGCCCAAAGACATTCTCCAAGCTTTTTACTCTAGTTTCGTTTGTTAGTAGCTACAAACTTCTTGAGGAGCTTGATGATAGTCTTATTGAAAGCTTCAGCTAATCCATTAGCAGCAGGATTGTAGGCTGTCGAAGCGACGTTGTCAATCCGATGATCGTCACAGAACCTTGTGAACTTTTGACTGATGAATTGAGGTCCGTTACCATGAATAATTCATCGAGGGACACCAAATCTATAGATGACATGGTGTTTGACGAAGTTGATGACGCTACTGGTCTTGACTTCATCCAAGGGTATAGCTTCAGCCCATTTGGAGAAGTAGTCGGTTATTGCCAGTATGAACCGATGTCCTCTAGAAGAAGGAGGATTGATGGGACCGATGATGTCCATGCCCCAAGCTTCAAAATGCCAGGAAGCAGCAATCGGATGAAGGAATTCTGATGGTTGATGAATGAAATCTGCGTGGATTTGACAAGCTCGACATTTCCTCGCATATTCGATGGCATCAGATACCATAGAGGGCCAGTAGTAACCCATGCGTCGGATGCGATCCTGTAGCTTAGAATCGGGTTGATGTGCTCCGCAGACACCATCGTGAGCTTCACATAGTACTTGCTTTGCTTCATCACCAGCAAGACAGCGCAAGAGAAGACCGTCATAAGTCCGCCGGTAGAGAGTTTTGGTGGTCTGATTGTAGTAGAACCGCAGAGACCGCCGGCGAATACTCGTAGCCTCCTTAGGATCTTCAGGGAGTATGTCATGGACCACGAAGTTGATGAAAGGAGTTCTCCAATGTTCATTGATAACATTGGTTTCAGTAAGATTACTGAACTCAATATTACGATTGTTTTCAACGCAGAACAATTCCCGATTAGAGATGACCACCATCTGCTGTCTTTTGATAGGGATGGCTAAGAATGCTGCAAGATTGGCCAAAGCGTCTGCCTCAGTATTACAAGCTCGACGTACATATTCAATGAAGAAGGCTTTGAATGATGTAGCCATGTTAATTGCCGTTTCATAGTAAGGCACTAGATCTTGATGACGAACTTCATAGGTCCCTCTAACCTGGTTAACAACCAGCTTAGAATCACCATAGACTTCAAGATACTCGACATCAAGTTATTTGGCTAGCTGAAGACCAATAAGTAGAGCATTGTACTCTGCCACGTTGTTGGAACAAGGCTCATCTAGGGAGTATGCTCTTTGAATAGATGACCCGTCTGGAGAAACAAGGACAACTCCAACTCCTGCGACAATGGCACCATTGGATCCAATTCTGGATGCACCGTCAAAGAATAGACGCCAAGTAGGAAATTATTCGGAGATTGTATTAGATTCCAATATCTCGTCTAGAATTTCATCATAGAGTTTGGATGTCTCCGGAATAGGATGAGCTGCCAAGAAATCCGCCAGTGTTTGACCTTTGACAGATTTTTGAGGAACATATACCATGTCATATTGGGCTAGCAGAATGGCCCATGTAGCCAGCCGAGAATTGAGTGTGCTAGGCTTCTTCATCAGTACCCGAAGAGGATTAACTCGGGATATGACATTGTAGCTCCCCTTCCCGGAAATTTTGAAATATTTTATTTTATTTTATTGGTGATTTTAGATTATTATAAATAATTAAATAGTTAATTATCACGGTAGATGATTTTAGCCATGGTTGAGATTTGGAGTACAAGGTGACTAGGAATCATGGCACGGATAGCTCAGTGGCGTGCTTTGACTAGTGTTTAGTTACGGTAGGGGAAGACCTGTCTATCAGTGTGTCCTAACTAGGAAAATCAGACCAAGCTGCGACTTAACATTTACCAAAGATTCATTTATTTATTAATTAAATTATTGAGTTTTAGGAAAACCAGTTATACCATTTTAGCCCGAACTGGACCCGAACTGAGCCCAAGCCCAGGTAGTCATGCGGGACGTCCAATGACATTCGTGTTAATGTATTTTGGTATGAGCGTGTTGTATCCCGTTTTAATGATTTCAGGAATATTTTCTAAGTATTAGTAGTTAGATATTATAAATAATCATTATTAGTGGATATTCAGGAATATTGGTATAAAATAGGTCATTGTACTTATTGGGATTTTTAGACTGCACAAATAGTATATATATATACACAGTATTATTTTATTACATTCTGTTATTTTATTATTATTACGGTTATTATTATTATCATTATTATTATTATTATTATTATTATTTTATTATCAAGGATATTATTATATAATATTATTATTATTGGTGATATTTATTTGTCAAATAATAGAATAATATATATATAGGCCCTACATTAGGAATGGGAAATATTGAGGATTATTTAGATTTTATAGAGGTTACTATATATAGTATGTATATATAGGAATATATCTAATTAAAATTGTATTAATGCATGGAATAATATGTATATATCATTATATAAATTATATATGTGTGTGTACATATAAATACATAGATATATATATATGTATAAATATTTGTATATACATATAGTAATAATACATATAGTAATAATACATATAGTAAATGTATATACCTATCTCGGCCCCTTTGGCTAAGATCAAGTGTAGTATATACATATAGTTATTAAAAAAAAGTGTTACTGTAGCATAGCTACAGTAACTGTATGCACCCGAGCCTGGAGAGAGAGGCCCAACCCGAGAGATAGGATCCTGACCCCTCTCTTATATACACGTGAAGGGGGGTGTCATCGACGCAAACTCAAAACCCTAATCCCGAACCCAGCCATGGGCGACCCCATCCTGGCCCTACGCACCACCGAGGACGGCCGTCGCTGGCCGGAGACCGGCCACGCGCGCGCATCAGCCGCGCACAGCAGCAGGGGCAGCAAGCGCAGGTACTGACTTCGACGTCGTATATCTTCCTGATTATTTCACGAAATTCGATACCGTAAAATTTTGTGGAATGCCTATATGATCGTCTAGGATCCCCTTCAATTAGTTCGTATTGAGCTTGTTTGTATTCGACGAGAAATCATTGCGAACATCGACAAAAACATGTTAAAAAGCAGGACAGTGAGACAGCCCAAGCCCCGAGTTTGAAGAAAGATTATGAACCAACCATTAAGAATTTTAGAAATATAATTGAAGATAGTCCTAGACAACCAATAGGTCTTCAATTCCATTTTTGTAGAATTGGATTTCGTTGATTGTGCGTCGAGAAATCGGATCCCAAACTTGGACAAAAACCTGTTTTAAAAATATTGAAAACCATCCACACGACGTGCGTCCCGCCATTTCGGACGACGTGGTCGCACACCATAAGTATCGAAAGCTGCGTAACAGCTTCGTGGTCGTGTGGGCTTTGACGAAATTTAAATTGGTCGCGTGTGCGCGACGAATTTGATGCGTATCCGTCGAAATTCATCGTATCGTACACTTTACAAATTTTTCAATTACTTTGTGCACACTCGTCAGATCGAGGCAAAACTTGTGCCAGTAGGACCGTATCATTTTTCTGGTCCTGCATGCCAAGTTTGGTCCAATTCTGAGACAGTTGAATCGTACGTCGTTTTGCGGGCCCCACGGTCCCACTCAACGGGCGATTTTGTGCACGGTCCGCCGAAATCCAACTTTGGATATACGGTTGGGTTTGTATCAGAAAACTGGATCCATAGACATATAGTTTGATGACTTTAGAGACCATTGACTCTGGCACGCTTTTCGGTGCAAAGCGGGTCCAACGGCGGACATCGTTTTGGTCCGAAATTACCGTTTTGCCCCTGTGTCCAGAATTGGGCTTAAGGACAGGCAATCTTAGCTAATTTGAATCTTCTGAGAATATTGGTGATGTTTATTTCAACTTCCGGGGACTGTTGTATGGGTTTTGACTAATGTGGCACATTGAGTGGTTCAGATTGTCGGTTTCACCAGCAGAGGACCACAGGCGAGTACAGTTTATTGTCTGCATTTCGATATTGATTTTTACTATATTTCATTGATTAGTCATTGGTTATGTGATTTCTATACTCTATTATAAATTATTGAGTCGGAAATGAGAAGTACCAAGGATGTGTGATCCGACAGTAGATCTCGTAGACGTTGTTTACTTTTATGCAGTAGATCTCGTAGACATTGTTTACTTTTATGCAGTAGATCTCGTAGACATTGTTTACTTTTATGCAGTAGATCTCGTAGACCTTGTTTACTTTTCTGCAAGTAGATCTCGTAGACAGTGTTTATCTTTCATGCAAGTAGATCTCGTAGACCGTGCGGTGTAGTGTCCCAGACTGATCACATATCAAAGGTACATCTAACAGTTGGGGAAAGTATTTTGTGTCTATTTATTGCGATTGGTTTTTCGTATTTACTGTCTATTTTCAAAACTCATGATTGATGTCTAACCATCGTTTTATAGTCATTTTCTTTATTTAAAATTGCATTCAGTGAATTGTGCTCGTTCCATTCCTGACTGGAAACCAACATTTTCAGGTTAGCCGTGGATTCACTTAGCTTGGGGAGTGACGGGAACACTTGCAGACAAAACCCTAGAGACTAGCTAGATAGTTGACTTGTAGCCATTCATTTATATGTACAAGTTTAGATTTTTTTATAAATGTAAAACTTGTGATCATTGTAAGTTAAACTAAATTTTGTGAATGAGCATTATTTGTGATTTTGATCTTCATGGCCGTGACAGCGTTCTACCGCCGACACTGCGGCGTAGGCTGGCTTGGACACGTCTCGTATCCGTAAAAAAAAAAGGGGGTGCGGGTCGTGACAAGTTTTTGTGGTGGCCCATGCAGGTCAGTCTTCGCAAATCACGCGAACTCGTGATAGTACTTAAGTTAGTTGTACTATTGCAAGCCTGCTACTAGGAAATGCTCATTTACGAATTAGAATTAATTTAATTTAAGAGAATGACTAGGATTAGGAGTCCCTTATACAAGTTTACCGATGGGTAGTTTAGGCCGTGCAATTTAGGTGAGGAGTTATTACTTTTTATAGTTCGTCAGATCCCCATAGGTACACTATTATCTCTTGATATGACGATGTAATCCAATGTGGATAGATTATTCGCTTGAGGAGACAGGACTTCATAGAATTATTTGATCTAACCTTGATAAATTGTTCAATTCCATGCCCCTTAGATATCATCCCCATATCTTAGTCGAATTGTCTATTTAGTTCCTATTTGCCCCGGGAATTATTATTTTGTATAATTTCTGATTATTTTATCCCCATATGAACCTTGAGTTAGTTTCGATTCAAGTTTTTCCCCCATGGTTTGGACACACACGAAATAGATACTAAAATGTCGTATTCCTTTTGTTTTCAGTTATTTCCTCTATGTTCAATCTTTTATTCCAAGGGTTGTGACTGATAGGACATATACTTACGCTTTTTGGTTACCTTGTTGGAATCCCTAGAAGCTTATGAACCTTTACAGGTTTTAGTTAAAGGCATGTTAGTTAACTCATAATGGCAGGACAGCAGCGCACTGTCGCCATATATTTGAAATATGGAGACTATGAATTCACTGCAGCCAGCAGCGCACTGGCGAGATACGACCCCTAGAGTTGAAATTAGTTTAAGAAATATGGGTTATAGAATATTGCTAGAATTATTGCTAGTGGTCCACTCTTTGATCGTAGCTCGAACCAATATTGGATAGGGTTAAGTAATGTTCGGTTTGTATCATATTTGAGTTACGAAACCAAAGAGTTTACCATCGCCCGAGTATACGGACGAGGCCTAATCCTCGGTGAAATGATTTCAGACGTGATTACAAGTTTAGGGTACTATAGAGGAGAGGACCGTGCCATGTATGTCCCATAAGATACAAAGCCAAGAGTAGTGGAAGTTTGTAAGTTTGGTAGCATGTCTCCCGACCTAGCACTCCGTATGATCCTCGTGATCTATTGATGAGGAAATTGATTAACACTAATAGGTTACCTAGAATATAGAATTCAGAAGTCCATAAACCATTAGTCGACCAAGGCCTTATGGGTAAGATGATAGTGGGATGTCTGTAGAAGCAAGAATACCGGGTAAGGTTTGATTCTCACAAAACTCGAACTACTTGTGTCTTCTTTTAAAAATCTCGCATAATTGTATCCGACTATCTTAACAAACGCTGCTGTTACAGCTTAGTTTTGCAAGCTCACTCTGTTCTCGAGCTTGATTTGAGGCATATGTTTAGTGGGACGCCTGCTAACTTATTGTCTAATCAGAATCAGTGTATTATGGTCTGATCAACTATGATGCATTTGGTTCGCTCTTTCGTATAATTACACTACGTGGATGGAGATATATAGGTATCTTGGATCTCATCCGTGACTGCTTTGACAATTCTTCTTGAATTATACGTTCGCCCTTGAATCACGTGATTGTATTCAGTAACATCTTTCTTGAACTCTTTATTGTTTTTGTCTTTCACTGGTTCGGAAAGGCAGAAGCTCGTAATTGGTAGAGAGATACCGCATATCCCCATGGCTATGGTAGTTATATACACAAGGATAGTTATCGTCAGCCAGCCATGTGATCGAGTTACTCGTTCCCCTCTCGACCCCAAACTGTTATCGGGACTTTCAAGCCATCTGAATTTAAGAATGATTAGGGTTTTACCCTTAGACGTAATGCCAACCCAGGAGACTATCTATTCTTGAGAAACAATTCATTGTGTCTCTAAATATTTTCTTGAATAATGTCTTTATTTTCAACCCTTAAGCCTTGAACCAACCCTTCCTCGACCGAAGCCACAGTTAGACATAGTGACACTCATCCCGAGATTGGTTTCCAACAAATATTACTCTAGTTATATAAATTTTATTATTAAGACCTAAACTAGTGTTGGAACACCACAGTCACTAGCTTAACCAATGCCATAGCTTAAATACCCTGTCTACCAGTTGTCAACAGCAATACACGATATCACTACGACTCTTGTGATGATAGTCTGGCAGGTTGACACAAATGGAAATTCACGACTCAGTTGTAGAAATCTTGTGCCTTAGAGTTGGTTACCTCGTCGATAACTCTAGTATAGACAAGTAGATCATCCTATTTTATCGACCAAGTGTCATTGTACACACTCGTTACCCATTTATTAAGGAACGATCCTTGACTTGACTTATATCTACCGTATCCCGATACGTCGTGCCTTATTCCCTATTAACAAAGGGTTGAGGTACAGTATTCGGACTTTAGGAACCCCCTAACCTCAATATTCCTAAGACTATGTCCTATTTCTAAGGTGGGTAGACTGTAAGCCTCCTAAAGTTTTAAAGATATAAGAAGATTACCGATTGATTAGAATAAATTTTTATTATGATGATAGTTAGTGCCCTATGGACTCCCACTTTCCATTTAGATCATTTTGTGTCTCCGGCCGTGTCATTAATATTCGGAGCACAAGACCAGCTTTTACCTTCCAACAAATTTCATATGCAAGTTCTAGACAAGTCCACCTTCATCTAGGTATATCATGTCCCACTCAAACACGTCCCCTTGTACTCTATTTTTATAGTACGGCTTTCAGGTCAAAGGGACAAGCTATAACCCTTACCATAATAATCGTATACTTTTGGGCTGCAATTAGAGACTCAACCTCGACTCGAACCTTTCAACCCAATATATAGTTGTGATCCACTCGAAGCCACTACGCACATGACACTAGTGTGCCATTCAATGGTGTTTCCTCGTACAACTTAAACACAAAGGACACTGAAGGCACATCTTGGACTTTAAGGACCTAGCAAACCAATCTGACTGACAACTAGTTCAACCACTTGGGTGGAAACCTATGCTAGGTTACCCTAGCCTAGTAGAAATAGTTATCATTGGGATATTTTCCAGGAAATATAGATTAAAATTATAGGTTTATCCAGCCAACGATTGATGTCCAATCAGAAAATCCATTAAGACCCAGTAAAACCCATCCATACATACCACCTTTTGGACTATAAAACCGAACTATTTGAAATAGGTCCCTACACCTATTAGGTAGTCTCCATCTCTTAGAATGCGATGTCATTCGTAACCTTTATTCCATCTACCTGGAAGTCGAGGTACGGTCCTGTATTGCATTTATATTCCTGGCTCGTGTGTTTAAATAGCCACGGGAAAGATCACAATCTTGATTTTTTAAATTCCGTTCTATTTTGGAATCTTGTTTAGAATTTCAAAAAACAAAAATTTCTGTATTGCATGGATCGCAAGCCACTCTAAGAAGCGAAGGGTTCTTCAATTTAGCAAGTAACTGGACTAGAGTAGTCCAATCTAGCAAAATAGGTCATTGATTCATAGACTTTCTTTCGATCTGCATCATTGGATACTCCCTATCGCCCTTGAAATTTTATATTTACTATCGATTATTCTTCCTTATCTTCATGTCCTTCCTATTATAGAGTGACAAATGGTCATGCTTATTAGAGTTTATCAATATTTCTTAGCTACTTGTATGAAATTATTGCTTATTAAATTTTGGTTTATTTGATAGATAGGAGCGGATTATAGATACCATATGCCTAGATATTGTTGGTAGGATTGTTAGGAACCAGTTAGAAGATTTTAAGATTTTAGTTTTGAGGAGTAGTGTGACCAAAGGTGGGTAGAAGTCCTCAAGGATTTATAGTTACAAAATGGCTAGGAGGAGGATATAAATTATTTCGAGGAATTAAAATTTAAAGAGATCGTGGTAATAGTGGACTTATTCTTTTACTTTTGAATCATAGGCATATTTATGAGTTAGAATTTCGAGGACGAAATTATTTTTAAGGTGGGTAGATTTGAAGCCCTCCTTCCCAAAAATTTTGAAATATTTTATTTTATTTTATTTTATTGGTGATTTTAGATTATTATAAATAATTAAATAGTTAATTATTACGGTAGATGATTTTAGCCATGGTTGAGATTTGGAGTACAAGGTGACTAGGAATCATGGCACGGATAGCTCAGTGGCGTGCTTTGACTAGTGTTTAGTCATGGTAGGGGAAGACCTGTCTATCAGTGTGTCCTAACTATGAAAATCAGACCAAGCTGCGACTTAATATTTACCAAAGATTTATTTATTTATTAATTAAATTATTGAGTTTTAGGAAACCAGTTATACCATTTTAGCCCGAACTGGATCCGAACTGAGCCCAAGCCCAGGTAGTCATGCGGGACGTCCAACGACATTCGTGTTAACGTATTTTGGTATGAGCGTGTTGTATCCCGTTTTAATGATTTCAGGAATATTTTCTAAGTATTAGTAGTTAGATATTATAAATAATCATTATTAGTGGATATTCAGGTATATTGGTATAAAATAGGTCATTGTACTTATTGGGATTTTTTTAGACTGCACAAATAGTATATATATACCAGTATTATTTTATTACATTCTGTTATTTTATTATTATTATGGTTATTATTATTATTATTATTATTTTATTATCAAGGATATTATTATATAATATTATTATTATTGGTGATATTTATTTGTCAAATAATGGAATAATATATATATAGGCCCTACATTAGGAATGGGAAATATTGAGGATTATTTAGATTTTATAGAGGTTACTATATATAGTATGTATATATAGGAATATATCTAATTAAAATTGTATTAATGGAATAATATGTATATATCATTATATAAAGTATATATGTGTGTGTACATATATATACATAGATATATATGTATAAATATTTGTATATACATATAGTTGTAAAACATATAGTAATAATACATATAGTAAATGTATATACCAATCTCGGCCCCTTTGGCTAAGATCAAGTGTAGTATATACATATAGTTATTAAAAAAAAAGTGTTACTGTAGCATAGCTACAGTAACTGTATGCACCCGAGCCTGGAGAGAGAGGCCCAACCCGAGAGATAGGATCCCGACCCCTCTCTTATATACACTCGAAGGGGGTGTCATCGACGCAAACTCAAAACCCTAATCCCGAACCCAGCCATGGGCGACCCCATCCTGGCCCTGCGCACCACCGAGGACGGCCGTCGCTGGCCGGAGACCGGCCACGCGCGCGCATCAGCCGCGCACAGCAGCAGGGGTAGCAAGCGCAGGTACTGACTTCGACGTCGTATATCTTTCTGATTATTTCACGAAATTCAATCCCGTAAAATTCTGTGGAATGCCTATATGACCGTCTAGGATCCCCTTCAATTAGTTCGTATTAAGCTCGTTTGTATTCGACGAGAAATCATTACAAACATCGACAAAAACATGTTAAAAAGCAGGATAGTGAGACAGCCCAAGCCCCGAGTTTGAAGAAAGATTATGAACCAACCATTAAGAATTTTAGAAATATAATTGAAAATAGTCCTAGACAACCTATAGGGCTTCGATTCCCTTTTTGTAGAATTGGATTTCGTTGACTGTGCATCGAGAAATCGGATCCCAAACTTGGACAAAAACCTGTTTTAAAAACATTGAAAACCATCCACACGACGTGCGTCCCGCTATTCCGGGCGACGTGGTCACGCACCGTAAGTATCGAAAGTTGTGTAACAGCTTCATGGTCGTGTGGGCTTTGACGGAATTCAAATTGGTCGCGTGTGCGCGACGAATTTGATACGTATCCGTCGAAATTCACCGTATCGTGTACTTTACAAATTTCTCAATTATTTTATGCACGCTCGTCAGATCGAGACGAAACTTACGCCAGCAGGACCATATCATTTTTCTGGTCCTGCATGCCAAGTTTGGTCCAATTCTGAGACAGTTGAATCGTACGTCGTTTTGCGGGCCCCACGGTCCCACTCAACGGGCGATTTTGTGCACGATCCGCCGAAATCCAACTTTGGACATACGGTTGGGTTCGTGTCAGAAAACTAAATCAGTAGACATGTAGTTTGACGACTTTAGAGACCGCTGACTTTGGCACGCTTTTCGGTGCAAAGCGGGTCCAACGGCGGACATCGTTTTGGTCCAAAATTATCGTTTTGCCCCTGTGTCTAGAATTGGACTTAAGGACAGGCAATCCTAGCTAATTTGACTATTCTGAGAACATTGGTGATGTTTATTTCAGCTTCTGGGGACTGTTGTACGGGTTTTGACTAATGTGGCACATTGAGTGGTTCAGATTGTCGGTTTCACCAGCAGAGGACCACAGGCGAGTACAGTTTATTGTCTCCATTTTGATATTGATTTTTACTATATTTTATTGACTAGTCATTGGTTATGTGATTTCTATACTCTATTATAAATTATTGAGTCGGGAATGAGAAGTACCAAGGATGTGTGATCCGACCGTAGACCTCGTTTACTTTTATGCAGTAGATCTCGTAGACATTGTTTACTTTTATGTAGTAGATCTCGTAGACATTGTTTACTTTTATGCAGTAGATCTCGTAGACATTGTTTACTTTTATGCAGTAGATCTTGTAGACCTCGTTTACTTTTATGCAGTAGATCTCGTAGACCTCGTTTACTTTTCTGCAAGTAGATCTCGTAGACAGTGTTCATCTTTCATGCAAGTAGATCTCATAGACCGTGCGGTGTAGTGTCCCAGACTGATCACATATCAAAGGTACTTCTAACCGTATGGTGAAAGTATTTTTTGTCTATTTATTGCTATTGGTTTTTCGTATTTACTGTCTATTTTCAAAACTCATGATTGATGTCTAACCTTTGTTTTATAGTCATTTTCTTTATTTGAAATTGCATTCAGTGAATTGTGTTCGTTCCATTTCTGACTGGAAACCAAAATTTTCAGGTTAGCCGTGGATTCACTTAGCTTGGGGAGTGATGGGAACACTTGCAGACAAAAGCCTAGAGACTAGCTCGATAGTTGACTTGTAGCCATTCATTTATATGTACAAGTTTAGATTTTTCTATAAATGTAAAACTTATGATCATTGTAAGTTAAACTAAATTTTGTGAATGAGCATTATTTGTGATTTTGATCTTCATGGCCGTGACAGCGTTCTACCACCGATACTGCGGCGTAGGCTGGCTTGGACACGTCTCGTATCCGTAAAAAAAAATGGGTGCGGGTCGTGACAGACATAAATAGTTTGGCCAATGATATAATGCTGAGTCTTCTGAACAGCAAACATAAGAGCTAGGCATTCTTTTTCGACCGGACTATAACGGTGTTCAGCACCAATCATAGTACGACTGAGATAATATATAGCTTGTCCGTGGCCTTCTTTGTTCTTTTGGGCGAGAAAAGCACCCAATGAATGGTCCATAGCACGGACATACATTAAGAATGGTATACCTGAGATTGGTGGCACCAAGACTGGTGGGTTCATGAGATACCGCTTTATGTCATCAAATGCTCGTTAACATTCTTCGGTCCAAATGAAAGATACACCCTTCTTCATTAGTTGAGTAAATGGTCTGCAGCGTCTAGACAAATTTGAAATGAATCTCCTAATGTACGCAAGTTGACCTTGGAATCCTCATAGCTCTTTTAGGTTGCGTGGAGGACGCATCTCTTGAATGGCTTTGATCTTCTCGGGATCCACGTGTATACCCTTAGAGGTAATGACGAAGCCAAGAAATTTACCCCTAGAGACACCCAAGAATGACTTGGTGGGATTTATTTTGAGTTGATGTTGGCGCATGAGATTGAAGATAGTTCTCAGGTCTTGGATGTGATCTTCCTTTAGACGACTTTTGACAGCAATATCATCAACGTAGCATTCGACAGTCTTGCGCAGATGATCTCGAAAGATGGTACTCATGGCTCGTTGGTATGTTGCACCAGCGTTCTTGAGACCAAATGGCATGACAGTATAGCAGTAGACTCTGCGAGGAGTACGGAAAGAAGTATGCTTTTCGTCTTCAGGATTCATCCGAATCTGATTGTATCCGGAGAATCCGTCCATGAAAGATATTCTTTCAAACCCACAGGTGTTGTCGATCATGACGTCCGTGATAGGAAGAAGAAATTCATATTTTGGACATGCTTCATTAAGATCCCGAAAGTCGATGCAGACTCGAACTTTGTCGGTTTTCTTTAGAACTGGGACGACATTGGCTACCCAATCAGGATGCTGCTTTTCTCGGATAAAGCCATATGCGATGAGCTTCTTGACTTCATCGTCGATTGCGTCCATCATTTCTGGCTTAAAACGTCGTTGTTGTTGTTTGACCGGTTTTGCATTCGGCAAGATGTTCAGTTTGTGAGTAGCAACTTTAGGATCTACTCCTGACTTATCTTCATAGCTCCAGGCAAAGACATCAATGTATTCTTTAATAAGAAGAATTAATTCCTGCTTATCTGCCTCTGGGAGGTTCTTGCTGATGAATATTGGACGAGGTGACCCTCTGCTACATTAATTTGAACTAATTGATCTTCGGTAGGAGGTTTCCTTTGTTCGAATCGGAGTTCCCATTGGGTATCCATTCGTTGAGCCCAAGGATCTGTTTCGAGATTTTCTTTAATATCCTCGTCATAGCCTTCTGGAAGTTCGACGGAGACCATGTAGGAAGATACAATCAATCGATGAACTTGACTGATGCTGGTGTCAGAATCCCATGATCTGGAATCAGAAGAGTTAGAGTGCTCCTCGCTATCAGATTCAGAGGCTGTTGGGGATAATACCGGAGGAGAAGCATATCCGAGAACTCTTTTGGTCCTGCTGTAGTACATTTCTGACTTTCCTTTCGGCACAGCCGTACGGATAGGAGTTCTTCTATCTTTACCGTAGTTGAGGCCATTCTTGAAGTCATAACCCATTTTTCGGATGATGTCTTTTGATTGTTGACTGTAACGACGGAATTGAAGATGGCCCGTGTCATTACTTTTGCTATCATCCGTATAGCTGAATTGTTGTTCCGCTTATTTACTAAAAAGTATTGGACTCTCACCTTTCTTACGAGTGGGAACAACACGATATGAATCCTTTGGGTGTTCAAATGAGACTTCTGTTTGAAGAGATTGTACAACTCCTATTGTAAATGACTGATAGCTATCTAACATATCCAAATAGCACTTAGCATGATAAAGGACATTAGTATACTGGAAAGTAGATACTTTTTTATTAATTTCTATATTTGTATTTATAGCAGGACCTTTAGCCTTAACAGATGGTCAGATTGATTACAAGAGGGGGAGAAGAAGAACGTGGAGGAGGATTGACTTTGTTACGAAGGAGGTCAATAACAAGCAGCTCAGAGGAGGTGAGCTCCCTTTTATCATTGTTATGACGGAGGTCAATAACAAGTGGCTCAGAAGAGGTGAGCTCCCTTTGATCATGATCATCATCAGTTGGCTGCTTCTGGACCGGCAAGTGAATAGCCAGTGGCTTGGAGGACTGAGGACGAGAAACACGCCCTTTGACAGGTATGATGAGGGTGTCATTAGGCACTGTTTCTTGCTCTTCTTCAGTGTCCAGGGACAGGACAACCTTCATGAATTCATCCTTGTACATACGAGCATCGTTGCAGTATGCTTCGACGCCTTTGAAAGGATAAAGATCAGCAACCTCCTTTTGCACTTCTCTATTGTCATCAACATATTTGAAACATTGATGGAGAGTCGAAGGAACAATGTTATGCTCATGCAGAAACGGTCTTCCCAACAAAGCATTGTAAGAACAACCATGGTTGTCAATGATATAGAAGGTCACCTTTGTGCGAAGATTGCCTATTTGGAGTTTTAGACGAATCTTGCCCAGAGGTTCACTCCTTCTCTGGTTGAACCCGAGAATAGTGGTGATTGTACTGGAAAGACTATGCACTGGGATTTTCAGCGCATCCAGCATTGTCTTCGGCATGATACTGAGAGCAGACCCTGGATCTATCAGAATACGATCGACTTTTATCGAGTCGATGTATCCTGTATAGTAGAGAGGGCGGTCGTGCCTGTTGTCTTCCATCAGCATGTCATCCTGTGTAAAAGTTATATTTGGAATTAACTCCAACACACTATGACAATGGAGGCAAGAGACTGGTTCTGCTTTCGGCTTCTTTAGCAGGGCTAGACAAGTTTCAGCTTGCATGAGAGCCTCGCTCAGAGTTTCTCGAGTCTCTTTGGAGAGGCGTAAGAGCTCGAAGATGGACAGCCGGGCCGGTGTATTGGCCAACTGAGCCAAGATATCAAAGTTGTAAGGCTTTTCAAGTCCGGAAGGAGATGATTTCTTCAAAGGTTTATCGAAGCAGACTTGCTGTTTGCCTTTGTCAGTGACCGTCGGCTTATGAGGAATAGACTCTACAACTGGTGAAGATGCAGTAGAAATATCCTCCGTAGAAGCAGGCTGTACTGGAGCAGGCTCAGAAGAAGAAGCAGAATCCTCTTGAGCTTCGGGGTAATCTTTTAGATAAACTTTCCCTGATCTGGTGCCCAATAAGATTTCTTCGTCAACTATGGAGTCAAAAGATACCATATTGCAAGTCTTTGTCTTGCCCTTGGAGCGGTCTTTCTTCTTGGAGGAAGAGGGAACTTCGAACTCTGAAGCAAGATCTGGATGAATCCACATAATCTCGCCATTATCAAGAGACAAGGGGACGAGACCTTCAGTTCGTGGAGGAGGGAGATTTTCGATCTCAAGAGTAGCATTGGAGGTAGGAATGACACCGTGCTGCACCATCTGGGGCAGGAAGTTACCAAATTGAACTGAGACCATATTTCAGTCTTTTCGTCTTGCTGCAGAGTGACAACACTAGCGTTGACCAGCTCCTGAATTTTGCCTTTGAGCACATAACATGCTCGAGTGGGATGTCCAATGAACCTTTGATAAACACAGTACTTTGGATGATCAGTCTTACCGACTTCATCAGGCTTTTTGGGATCTAGGAGCTGGAGCTTATTGCTTTTGATCAAGCAATCAAAGATGCTCATTGTGTCATTCTCGTCAAAAGAGTACTCTACATTCGGACGAGGTTCCCTTGATGGAGATACTGAAGGAGTAGAAGTGGATGTAGGGGGAGCCATATTGACCGCCAGAGATTCTTTGTTCTTGTTCAAGTTGATATTCAAAGTTTCTTTTCCTTTGTGGTTGTTCTGGCGATTGCCACCACCCGATGTCTGATGTTTATCCCGGTCGGGATTAGACATTTGTACCCCTAGTTGCTTGAATTTGTCAGCGCTAACTTCAGCTGCTTTAGCGTTGACAATGAAATATGGCCAATCTTGGAACTGAGTAGACCCTGTCCACATGCTGATGATGGGCAAAAGATTTACCTTGTAGGTGTCTATGGTGATAGCGGCTGGAGTTCTATGAGGCATTTTCAAAGCTTCCCGGCAGAATCTTTCAATAAAACTTTCAGCAGTTTAATTGTGTCTTTGTTTGATTTTATTGAGGGCTGACATAGTCATGTCGTTAATCTCCTCATAGAATCGTTCCAAGAAGATTTGTTTTAGGCCAGAGAAGGAGGTGATACAACCATCGGGCAAGCTTCGGTACCAATCGTATGCTACGCCGGCTAAACAGCCGACGAATACTCTGGTAAGAAGAGCGTCATTTGGTTGAAGTTGGACAGTCATAACCTCAAAGTGGTTAATGAACTGACTGGGAGAAGTGCTGCCATCAAACAACGAGATTGTTGGGATTTTGTACTTAGGAGGAAATGGGACTTCCTTCCATTCAACTAGGTAAGGTTGCTTGATCCCCAACCTTTATAAGTTATCCTTTTGTTTGAAGGCCTCGAAATGAGTGCGTAGGAGTTTGACAGCTTCATTGGCATCTTCCACTGATGTAGAAGGAGCAGGCTGAGTCACAGTGTTAGGGGGAGGAACAGCATGATAAGCACTACCCCCAGCACCTGATTGACTAGGTGTAGGTTGGACCTGTACAGAAGGTACTTGAAGAGATGCTACCCCTATTCCTGCATTGACGGGCACCGACGATGCTATGATTTCAGGATTTGCAGGGGTCGGTGGTACCGTATGCTGGGCCACAATGATGGAATGCATACTTGCGACCATTTCTGCCATGGTCTTCAACTTGTCTTCTAGTGCAGCTATTCGTTGTTCTTGACTAGCTGAACTGGAAGCATCTGGGTCTTCATTGACAACATAAGCTGTCACTTCTCTGGGTACAGTGGAGGACACTGTCTGTTCTGAGCTTTCGTTGTATGCATCGTAATCGGAGAAAGAATCATCTCCTGAGTGAGAAAGAGGAAGATGTCCGAAAGGATCTTGAAGATTCCTTTGACCGATTGTGTCTCGGCTTCGGGATCGGGTATATTGGAATACTCCTTCAGAGGATTCTTGGAGTAGATCCAAATACCGCTGGCTTGGCTTGTGAGGCTTCTCGTGCTTGGAGCACTTCCTACCCCCAGTGTCTCTGGAAGTCATGTTGACAGAAGCGTACAAAACCTCGTCTTCATCTTCCGACATAGGTTCAGAGTTTGAAAAGTTCAGACGATCGAAGACAGATCGTCAAGTTGTCTGACAACAACACTTGATGACAACCTTGTGGTTACAATGGTGTCCAAGTGGTTGTACTGGGGATGTTGAGATGTTGTCCCGCTTTTGCTTGAGGTGTTCTCGGAGATCGGGAGCAGCAACGGGACGAGAAGAAGTTCAAGGGATGTGTTCTTTGACTATATCCGGAACATGGTTCCGGTTCTTCAAATGTTTTATCCCTTGAGTGTACAGGAAAGTACTCATTTCATTGGCATAGGTGTCCGGATTTTTGATCCTGGAAGTTTGCTTCTGATGATGGTTGGTCTTCGGCATTGGTTGTTTGCGTTTCACCGAAGTTGGTCGATTGAGATAAGTTCTTAAATCAGCAAACTCACCCCCAGGGGTTTCTGTCTGAGACACTAGCAATTTTTCCTGTCTTGAATGGAAGATCTTAAGGGTTGGAAGATCTTGGAACTCTGCTACCGGAGTAGGCATAATACCTCTCTGATCAGTACACTTCCCTTTGGCAATGAGAGAAGAAGAATCCTTGTGAGAAAGGGTTCTTGTACTGACTGGTGCCGGAGCACATTCAGTTTGATCTTCTACGGTAAAAACCAAGAAAGACTGAGAAAAGACCAAAGGGCCTTTTCCTTTGTTTTGTGAAGAAGGGTTAGCTAAAGAGCGTTTCCCTCTGTTGTCTTCCAAGTCATGGGACGAAGAAGTTTGAGAAAAGACCAACGGGCCTTTTCTTTTGTTCTGGGGAGGAGGAGGAATAGCCAAAAGACTACCCCCAGTGGATTGTGCAGGAGCAACAGGGTGCTTGAGAGGAGTAGCAGAGCTTTTCCTCTTGTTGTGAGAAGAGGAGAGATTAGCCAAAGGGCTGTCTCTCTTGGATTGTGCAGGCATAGCTTACGCATGGGTCGATGGCGCACTGGCAGATTGCGCAGGAGGAGTTCTGGCAGAATGTCTTCTGGCCTCAGTCAGAATGGCTTGTGCAGCAGGAGTCTTGTTACCAGAGTGCTTAGATTTCACTCTGGTTGCTGGAGTAGTAGACTGCACAGGCAAAGTTGCTACCAACTGTGCCAGAGGAACATGAGTCTTACACTTTAACAGGGCAGCATATGAAGTGGTTTGTGCACTGGCAACAGCAGACTGCACATGAGTAGTAGAGGCAGATTGTGCAACAGTAGAGACAACAGACTATGCAACAGTCTTAGCAGCAGAGACTTTAGACTGTGCAGCAGTCTTGGTGGCAGAATCAACAGACTGTGTAGCAGTCTTGGGGACCCACACTGGGCGCACTTTGTTCGTGGCAGAAATTTTTGCAGTGCGAGGGGTGGTCCTGGAGTTGATCATGGCTTCGTAGGCCGTCTGGTTGACCTTCACAACCAGCGTCTTCTGCATCTTTCCGATAGACAAAACGTCACATTGAGTTGTCACTTTCTCGTCGGAGGAGAAAGTCGTCCCCATCAGAGTCACCATTTTGTTTGCAAAAACAAAAGTTGATCTTTATTTCAACAAACTTTGTAAAGAATATTACAAGAATTCTGGGAAAGTACAACTATAGGAATTCGATCAGAAGACGATCGCTTTATCCCTTGGACGATGTGAACTTTGAAGACGGTAGCCTCTGAAGTTGAAGACAAAAGCCTCTGAAGAATGCAGCAGCACTTTAGCAAGAACTTCCGAACTCTCTGATCTCTGTATGTATGTATGTGATCCCCCTAGGAAGGACTTGAAACTCTATTTATAGAGTTCTGGAAATAACTACTTTGTAGTTATTCTGGACTGCGCAAGTTGGATTGTGCTGCATTGGACTGCGCACGCGTCAGATTACGCTGGCAGTTACTTGATCGTGGGCCAACTGTCTTGGACACATGGCATTATTTGATTGAAATACGCATGATCATGTACAGACGGTTACCACGTAATGAGTCATTGATGGCATGAAGGCTACATATACTTTTGTCAGTTGATGGAGTGCGCAACTTGAATTGTGCTGGCTTCGGATTGAGCTAAGATGGACGGCACTGAGATAGACTGTGCTGGCTTCAGATTGTGCTGCATGTACAGCTGTCCTCGAGCGCTGTATTGTACAATAAACTAACAGTTTCCTCGTTCTCCGTGCTGTCAGCTGTCAGAAGATCTGATTCTCTGTCAGGTAATAATGACGGGGTCACGTCAGCATGCGCACTTGGATGAGTGCGCAGTTCAGCCTGCACAATCGAATGGCTGCACAATCTGTCTTTTGTGCAGTTCACTTGAAGGATGCATAATTTGATTTTGATGACTTTGTTGATGGGGGCAATTTAATTTTTAGGACCTACACCAACTAGTATTTAGGTCGATCGCACACAGACGCAACATATCTTCTAAGATTTGATTTACTCTCTCCGTCTGACCGTCTGTTTGGGGATGGTACACAGAACTAAAGTTTAATTTGGTTCCCATCGTCGCTTGTAGGCTCGTCCAAGAATATGATAGGAATCGCCCGTCTCTGTCCGAAATTGTTAAGGCCGGTATCCCGTGTAGTCGAACAATCTCGTCGATGTAGATTTGTGCTAATCGATCGACGTTCCATCCTACTTTAATTGCGATGAAGTGAGCCGACTTGGTCAATCTATTAACAATGACCCAAATTGCATCATTCCCTCACGGCGTCTTCGGAAATCCCACAATAAAATCCATCGAGATGTTATCCCACTTCCACTCGGGAACGACGAGGTTCTGCAGCTCTACGCATGGCCTTTGGTGTTCCATCTTCACTTGCTGACACGCCATGCACGGCGACACGAATGTAGCCACATCTTTCTTCATGCCATGCTACCAAAAGTTTGTGCAGAAGTCCTTGTACATCTTGGTACTTTCAGGATGTAACGAGTATTTCTCATAGTGTGCCTCCGTCAGATTTCTTTTCTGAGTTCGACAGTTTCAGGAATGCAGAGCCTTTCCTTTAGTCGCATCGTCCCGTTTTCGTCTTCCACAAAGTCATCTACGGTCACTTCCCGTTCCTAAAATATGTATTTTTATACATATACAACTCATGTATATTTATTTAGTATTTATCATGTATTTATTTAATATTTATCATGTATTATCCTGTATTTAAATTCCTTTAATTTTATGTTAATTAATTAAATCTGCTCTTTAAATTTTCATGTTAATTTATATTTCTGCAATTTTATTTCTGCACTTTATTTCCTGCTTTTATTCTCTGCTTTAGCTAGGCTTTGGGTTCGTGTTGGCCTTGGTTGGATCTCCTACAACCCGACCCATTGGACCCGGCCCATTAGCTCCCACCTACCACCCCTTCCATATTTAAAGCCACCCTCTCCATTCTCTCTCCTCATTACTCATTCTCACCATTACTTCTCTTCTTCTTCATTACTCTCTCCACCTACCAAACCCATAGGCAAGTACATCTTGCTTCTTTATGAGGACCCATTTTTTATGGCTCCATTCTCTTTTCCTCGTGAATCTAAGAGAGTTTAGAACATGACATTTTTTATTTTGAAGTCTTAATCTTTGTAGATCTAGATATGAGTTATTTTCAGATTTTGGGGATTTTGATCTATTAAACTTCTGTGTTTTCAAGTTTTGATGGTTCCATGTTGTAGAGGATTTTATTCTATCCAATTTTGACCTTTGCAAAGTTGGATTCAGACTTATTTTGACCAAGTTATGGACTTTTGAAGCTTTGGGTTCAACCATGGAGTTCATGCTGTTTTGGAGAAGACAGTGAGCAGTGTGCAAGCTTTTTAGCTTGTGCCACTGAGCTGTGCGCGCTCTTTAGCACAGCACAGCATGGAGTCCATACGCTACCTTTTTAGGTAGCGTGTGTCTTGCATACGCTACCTTTTGGGAGCGCTGACTTGGATGGTCAGGAGTCGTATGGAGTTCATACGCTACCTTTTAGGAGCGTATGACTTACATACGCTGACTTGGATGGTCAGGAGTCGTATGGAGTTCATACGCTACCTTTTGGGAGTGTATGACATGCATACGCTGACTTGGATGGTCAGGAGTCGTATGGAGTTCATACGCTACCTTTTGGGAGCGTATGACTTACATACGCTGACTTGGATGGTCAGGAGTCGTATGAAGTTCATACGCTACCTTTTGGGAGCGTATGACATGCATACGCTGACTTGGATGGTCAGGAGTCGTATGGAGTCCATACGCTGCCTTTTGGGAGCGTATGACTTGCGTACGCTAGCTTGGATAGTAAGGAGTCGTATGGAGTTCATACGCTGCCTTTTGGAAGCGTATGACTTGCATACGCTAGCTTGACCTGAGCATAGCATGACCCAAGCGTACGCTGGCTTGAGCGTAGCTTGACCTGAGCGTACGCTGACATGTGCGTAGGCTGACATGAGAGTAGCCTGCTTACCCTGGATCTTCTATAGCCCTGTATATTGATATCTTATTAGATGTTTAACGTCCATTTTATATCCTTACGCCTTTTTGCATAAACTCTATATAATCATGATATGTTGATATTTCTGTTAAATATAGATTGTTACGTGGGATGTACCATGTGTCGTGAATTGAGCTATAGATACCCCGATTGACTGGAATTAAACCCTGAGAGTCGTAGACTCGACTCCACTGAATACTATTTGACTTTCATGCCTTGTCACCATTGATGATAATGGTTATCTTGACTAAAATTGATCATGCGTTCCTAGTTGAAACTAAGAGACTGGCTAGTCGTCTTATTGAATGAAATGAATGAGACACGTTCATGTAATGAACTATTGTACTCGATTAGCCAATCCCGAATATTGGCATATAGGCACATGCAGGCTTCAAATTATTTATTTATTTAGTTATTTATCTATCTTACAAAAACAGCATGTGTACTTTATGGTTAAGGCATGATTACTCCGTGGTCAGATTTGATTGTTGCATCACGCTATGTAAAACCTACAACCTAGCCGCACGGGTATCGTTGCAGAGTTGCGCATATCGTACCCCGTACGAAAGTACTCATTTGAATGACCATGATCCACGGTATGGAACTTCACTCAACGTAGAGACTATTAAGTTAAATAAAATAATGATGGCATGGAGAGAATGGATTCCCGAGTTCTTACATGGCAGCCCCCTTGGGACTATTAAGTGCCCGACGGGCCGGCTGGTTCCCACAGATACTGTAAATCTGTCACACGGGCAGGGAACAGTATCTGCTTATATTATTGTACATGCTATATTAACGGCGGGCGTCCCGCTGGGACTCGTCTAACTACATGATTGGCGCAATTGATTGATTGGATAGACTAGCCTTGCTTGCACATAGTAAGAACTGAGGAATCCCTATTGCATAAATTCCAGAATAACTTGGGACTCACAATAGCAAGCCGTAGTAGTTGATTGGCCGTTCAAGATGATTTGTTTGTGTACTGTACCTACTCTGTTGCCTAACTGTGATGATCAGAATGTCAGGACATGACGGGCTAACTTCTGTCCTTGTTTGGTTGGGAGGTTGGTTCGAAGTGTTATGATGTTATGTGAATCCTAGTGGGAAGCAGAGACCTATTATTATATTCTCTTACTTACTGGTTTAGTCCTTCATATCGTGCTCCCTTGCAGTACTTGCTATTAGAGGTCTAACCTCTCTGGTTTTGCATGGCCAGATTTAGAGCCAGTCCCCGAGGATCCAGCTTACTTCTATCTCCAAGATGGTCAACACTAGAGGGATGATCGCAGGAGGACTCGAGTGGGTTCCTTACTTCACCGCTCGTTTTGTTATTTATTTTATACTTAGCCGTTTGGCACCGACATGTTAGTCGGATCGTCTCGTACTTACTTTTTACATAATTGTAACTAAAGTCAGGCTGCAGCTGATAACAATTGTGTATACTTTTGCTACATCAATCTGGCTATATTTTGTAAAGCCAGATATCAAGAACATTTTGACAGAACATTTGGGACGCCTTACTGCTTTATCTTACATGTTCTCTATTACTGTTTCTTGTTCGAATGATTGAGACAATAGATATGAAGTGACCATAGTAAGACTTTCATGTAGTATGCACCCCCTTGTCTTTTAGACAGCATTGATCGTATTATACGGTATTCATCTACCCGTAATACGTAGCTGGCTGAGTCATTCCCCCGCTCTCCAGTATTCTGGTTCTGGGGCGTGACAAGGTTTTAGTGGTGGCCCATGCTGGTCAGATTTCAGACTTGTGGGGTGTTTTGATTTATAGGATGTCTCAATCACACATGTTTTCCCTTGATCTCATGATTCGTTACTCTCAACTCTAGCTTGACATTCCAGTATCCTTTGACTTCATTGATCCTTCATGTACGGTCGTTTGATTGTTCTCTTGTCCCTTTTCTTAGGGGCACCTCGTCCGCATCTGTCAGGACTGGACAGCAACAACATGGACAGCAACATGGACAACCTGACCAGGTTGGTCAGCAGCAAGGGCCAGTCTTCCCTCAGGAGGCTACCCAGGAAGAAGTGATAGTGGAACCAGCAGCTGGGTCGCAGTATCCGGACATTCCACCCCCACCGACAGTTCTACCTACCCAAGTGGACACACCAGCCCTTCTGGAGATCATGAAAGGAATGATGGCTACTCAGCAACATCAGATGCTGGCCCAGCAACGCATGCACACTCAGCTACAAGAGCAGAATGTGCTACTCAACCAAGGATTGCAGACGGCTTTGGAAAGAGGAGCGAGGACTGATTCAGAAGCGTCAGCCAGGTTTTGTAAGTACAACCCCCGCCGTTTTGAGGGCACGGAGGATGCCATCTCAGCAGATGCATGGCTTAAGGATATTGAGGCTATTCTGACAGCCGCTAAGGTGCCGGCAGAAGAACGTATGGATCTAGTGAAGTTGTTACTTCAGGATCTCGCACGTGATTGGTGGGAATCAGAGGAGGTAGGCATCAGACGTCCTGTTGCTTGGGACGATTTTACTGCAAGGTTCAAGACGAAGTATTATGGAGTTGTGGCGCAGTTTGAGCTGCAACAAAAGTTTATCAGCCTCAGGCAGGCTGGCAAGATTGTAGATGCTTATGCAGCGGAGTTCTGCAGATTGAGTAGATTTGCCCCAGAGATGGTAGCGACGGAGCGCCAGAGGGCTATGAGGTTTCAGCAAGGGTTTCATCTTGAGCTCTTGTAATTGATAGAAGGGCACAATTACCAGACTTTTGATGAGATATTGACGGCAACCCGGAGGCATGAGATCACCATTCAGAGGCTTGCAGTAAGGACTGGGGGTCAGAAGAGATCCCACAGTCAGATTCAAGGAGGAGGGAGAGCAGCGCCCTGAACAACAGCACCATCCACTGGCATTCGTATCCATGATGTGGCGATACGAGGACCAGTACCACCACCCAGGTAGCAGCAACAGTAACATAGAAAGAACCAGCAACCCCCGGCGGGCTGCACTTATTATGGGAAGATGGGGCACACTAGAGATGTGTGTCGGATATTGAATGGACTATGTCTGATATGTGGAAATCCAGACCATCGGGTTACCACATGTCCCATAAATTCGAGGTCAGGAGGACCAGGGCAGCAGTTTCCTGCTCTGCCAGCACCAGGGGCAGGCTAGTATCGAGGACCAGCAGTGGCAGTAAGGCCGTTGGCACAGCGTCCGCAGGCTCAGATGTATCGACAGCAGGGACCACCGATGCAGCAACACCAGCATAGACCACCCCAGCATCATCAAGGAAGGGGCCAGCAGCAGCACCAGGCTAGGCCACAGCATAGGAATCAACAAGGAGGTCGAGGGCAAGCATTCACTTTGTCCTTGGAGGAGGCATTAGCATCGGGAGATGTTGTGGCAGGTAACATTCTCGTCGCCTCATATCCCGCAGTAGCATTGTTTGATTCGGGAGCATCATACTCATTTATATCTGCACAATTTGCGACACGGTTAGGAATAGAGTTCGAGGCATTGCCAGGGAGGTTGAATATACTCGCTGGCAATGGGCTCGTAGGAGTTTGTAGAGTTATTCTAGCGTGTAGTGTTGTAGTTTGCGGGCGTTCCTTACCCGCCCAGTTGATAGAATTTCCTGTTGGAAATTTCGACGTTATCTTAGGCATGGACTGGTTGAAAGACAGTCATGCGACAATAGATTGTCGTAGTGGGAGTGTATCTTTTGATATTCCAGGCATGAAGAGGTTCACCTTAGTCAGGTCAGAGGCAACTCAGCAAGAGCAGGGAGTAGTAACAGCAATGGAAGAAGTTCAAGTTCCGAAGGTAGTTGAAGAATTTCTAGACGTATTTCCCGAAGAACTTCCAGGTCTACCACCGGTTAGAGATATTGAGTTCAGCATAGAATTGGCACCTGGAACTAAACCGATATCAGATCGAGTTTACAGAATGGCGGATTCGGAGCAGGCCAAGGTGTATCAGCACATAGAGGAATTGAAGGAGAAGGAGTTTATCCAAGCTAGCATATCACTATAGGCAGCACCAGTGGTACTTGTAGGAAAGAAGGATGGGTCATCCAGATTATACATCGATTACAGGAAGCTTAACGCGGCGACAGTAAAGAATAAGTACCCACTACCAAGGATCGACGACTTGTTTGATCAGTTGAGCAGGGCTAGAGTTTTCTCCAAGATAGATCTTCGTTCAGGGTACCATCAAGTGAGGGTTCGAAAGGAAGACATCTCCAAGACAGCATTCAGGTCGAAGTATGGGCATTATGAATTCTTAGTAATGCCGTTTGGTTTGACCAATGCTCCAGCTATATTCATGGATTTGATGAACCGCATCTTTATGCCATATTTAGATCAGTTTGTCGTGGTGTTTCTCGACGATATTCTCGTATATTCTGCTAGTAAAGAGGAGCATGAAGACCACCTCAGAAAAGTGTTGCAGGTTTTGAGAGAGAACCAGTTGTATGCCAAGCTCAGCAAGTGTGAGTTCTGGACGGATCATATTTCATTTCTGGGTCACATCATATCAGGAGCTGGAGTAGCAGTGGATCCCAAGAAGGTAGAAGCAGTAGAGAGTTGGCCAGTACCCAAGACCATAGCTGATGTACGGAGTTTCTTGGGATTGGCAGGATATTATAGAAGGTTTGTATCAGACTTTGCGAGACTTTCAGCACCTATGACCCGCTTGACACGAAAGGATGTACCATTCGTCTGGTCGGCAGAATGCCAGGCATCATTTGAGAACCTGAAGCAGAAGTTGATATCAGCGCCTATCCTTACATTGCCAGTTGGGCCCGGAGGTTTTACAGTATATTGTGATGCGTCAGGTAAAGGACTTGGATGTGTCCTTATGCAACAAGGAAAGGTGATAGCGTATGCATCTAGGCAGCTTCGAGACCACGAGAAGAATTACCCAACTCATGATTTGGAGTTAGCAGCAGTAGTGTTTGCTTTGAAGCTTTGGAGGCATTACTTATATGGTGACCGAGTGGAGATGTACACAGATCATAAAAGTCTGAAGTACATCTTTTCTCAGAAGGAGCTGAACATGAGGCAGAGAAGATGGTTAGAGCTGATCAAAGATTACGACGTGGAGCTTCAGTATCATCCAGGCAAGGCTAATGTGGTAGCAGACGCTCTTAGCAGAAGAGGCGGCGCATTTATATTGACAACGCAGAAGCACATCTTAGAAGACCTTCAGGAGATGGGCATTGAAGTTATACTTCCTAGTGATGTAGGAATTCTGGCGAGTCTACAAGTTCAATCCGACTTGGTAGGCAGGATCAAGGCAGCTCAGGCACAGGACCCAAGGATTCAGAAGCTTAGGGCAGAATGTGAGTCATGACTCAGAAAGGAGATACAAATTCATAAAGATGGTACGCTTAGGTTTGGATCACGTCTATGTGTACCTAGTGGCGATATCAGACAGGAAGTTATGACAGAAGCTCACAGTTCTCAGTATTCTATACATCCTGGAGGGACCAAGATGTACCAAGATATCAAGCAGCACTTCTGGTGGAACGGGATAAAGAGGGAGATAGCTAGGTTTGTTTCCCGTTGCTTGATATGTCAGCAAGTAAAGGCAGAACAGCAGAGGCCAGCTGGGTTATTGCAACCGCTTCCCATCCCGGAATGGAAATGGGAGCATATTACAATGGACTTTGTGACCGGTTTACCGAGATCACCAAGTGCTAAAGATGCTATTTGGGTGATAGTGGACCGGCTAACAAAGGTAGCACACTTTCTTCCTTTTAGAGTAGGACAATCTACAGAAAAGTTGGCAGAGTTGTACATGCAATAGATAGTCAGACAGCATGGAGTCCCTGTCAGTATTGTGTCAGACAGAGATACCCGTTTCACATCGCATTTCTGGAAGAGCTTGCATCATAGTCTGGGTACCAAGTTAAGATTTAGCACGGCTTACCATCCGCAGACGGACGGGCAATCAGAAAGGACAATTCAGACATTGGAAGATATGTTGCGAGCTTGCACTCTGGATTTTGGAGGATCTTGGGAAAGCTACCTGCACTTAGTTGAGTTTTCTTACAACAATAGTTATCAAGCCAGTATCCAGATGGCGCCATTTGAAGCATTATATGGTAAGAAGTGTAGGTCGCCACTAGCATGGGATGATATCGGAAAGAGGAAGATGTTAGGCCCGGAAATGATTGTTCAGACAGTTGAAGTGATTAAAGGAATTAGAGAGCGACTTCGTGTTGCGCAGGATCGGCATCGTCATTGGGCGGACCAGTATCGTAGGCCGCTAGAGTTTTCTGTTGGGGACCACGTGTTCTTGCGGATTTCACCTACCCGTAGGGTCATTAGATTTGGCGTTCACGGGAAGTTGAGCCCACGATACGTAGGCCTATTTGTTATTCTTGATAGGGTAGGCGATGTTGCTTATCGTTTGTCCCTTCCACCTTCGTTACGAAAGGTGCATGACGTGTTTCATGTATCTCAATTGTGAAGGTATGTATCGGACCCCAGCCATATCCTTGATCATTCAGAACTGGTTGTTGGTACCATCCTGTCTTACGAGGAACAGCCTATGTCCATCTTGGACCGAAGAGAGAAGATACTCAAGAATTGAACAATTAACCTTGTCCGGGTTGCTTGGGGTCATCACTCTTTGGGAGAGTCAACGTAGGACGTGAGGATGATATCCGATCACGGTATCCACATCTGTTTGACTCACAAGGTATATCTTTTTCTGTGTACCTTGATTGTCTTGATTCCTCATGCTTATCACCTTATGGGTAGAATTGCTTGATACCGTAGATTGTTAAATATAGATATGTTACTTGCTATGGACATTGTAAAATGATTACTTGATTGAATTGCTTGTACCTAGATTAGTTTAGTTTTGATATTCCTATCCTGCTTGGATTTAAAATTCCGAGGACGGAATTTTTCTAAGGAGGGTAGAGATGTCACTCCCCGTTCCTAAAATGTATATTTTTATACATGTACAACTCATGTGTATTTATTTAGTATTTATCATGTATTTATTTAATATTTATCATGTATTATCCTGTATTTAAATTCCTTTAATTTTATGTTAATTAATTAAATCTGTACTTTAAATTTTCATGTTAATTTATATTTCTGTAATTTTATTTCTGTACTTTATTTCCTGCTTTTATTCTCTACTTTAGCTAGGCTTTGGGTTCGTGTTGGCCTTGGTTGGATCCCCTACAACCCGACCCATTGGACCCGGCCCATTAGCTCCCACCTACCACCCCTTCCATATTTAAAGCCACCCTCTCCATTCTCTCTCCTCATTACTCATTCTCACCATTACTCCTCTTCTTCTTCTTCATTACTCTCTCCACCTACCAAACCCATAGGCAAGTACATCTTGCTTCTTCATGAGGACCCATTTTTTATGGCTCCATTCTCTTTCCCTCGTGATTCTAAGAGAGTTTAGAACTTGACATTTTTTTATTTCGAAGTCTTAATCTTTGTAGATCTAGATATGAGTTATTTTCGGATTTTGGGGGTTTTGATCTATTAAACTTCTGTGTTTTCAAGTTTTGATGGTTCCATGTTGTAGAGGATTTCATTCTATCCAATTTTGACCTTTGCAAAGTTGGATTCGGACTTATTTTGACCAAGTTATGGACTTTTGAAGCTTTGGATTCAACCATGGAGTTCATGCTGTTTTGGAGAAGACAGTGAGCAGTGTGCAAGCTTTTTATCTTGTGCCACTGAGCTGTGCGCGCTCTTTAGCGCAGTACAGTATGGAGTCCATACGCTACCTTTTTAGGTAGCGTGTGTCTTGCATACGCTACCTTTTGGGAGCACTGACTTGGATGGTCAGGAGTCGTATGGAGTTCATACGCTACCTTTTGGGAGCGTATGACTTACATAAGCTGACTTGGATGGTCAGGAGTCGTATGGAGTTCATACGCTACCTTTTGGGAGCGTATGACATGCATACGCTGACTTGGATGGTCAGGAGTCGTATGGAGTTCATACGCTACCTTTTGGGAGCGTATGACTTATATATACTGACTTGGATGGTCAGGAGTCGTATGGAGTTCATACGCTACCTTTTGGGAGCGTATGACATGCATACGCTGACTTGGATGGTCAGGAGTCGTATGGAGTCCATACGCTGCCTTTTGGGAGCGTATGACTTGCGTACGCTAGCTTGGATAGTAAGGAGTCGTATGGAGTTCATACGATGCCTTTTGGAAGCGTATGACTTGCATACGCTAGCTTGACCTGAGCATAGCATGACCCGAGCGTACGCTGGCTTGAGCGTAGCTTGACCTGAGCGTACGCTGACATAAGCATAGGCTGACATGAGAGTAGCCTGCTTACCCTGGATCTTCTATAGCCCTGTATATTGATATCTTATTAGATGTTTAACGTCCATTTTATATCCTTACGCCTTTTTGCATAAACTTGATATAATCATGATATGTTGATATTTCTGTTAAATATAGAATGTTACGTGGGATGTACCATATGTCGTGAATTGAGCTATAGATACCCCGATTGACTGGAATTAAACCCTGAGAGTCGTAGACTCGACTCCACTGAATACTATTTGACTTTCATGCCTTGTCACCATTGATGATAATGGTTATCTTGACTAAAATTGATCATGCGTTCCTAGTTGGAACTAAGAGACTGGCTAGTCGTCTTATTGAATGAAATGAATGAGACACGTTCATGTAATGAACTATTGTACTCGATTAGCCAATCCCGAATATTGGCATACAGGCACATGCAGGCTTTAAATTATTTATTTATTTAGTTATTTATCTATCTTACAAAAACAGCATGTGTACTTTATGGTCAAGGCATGATTACTCCGTGGTCAGATTTGATTGTTGTATCATGCTATGTAAAACCTACAACCTAGCCGCACGGGTATCGTTGTAGAGTTGCGCATATCGTACCCCGTACGAAAGTACTCATTTGAATGACCATGATCCACGGCATGGAACTTCACTCAATGTAGAAACTATTAAGTTAAATAAAATAATAATGGCATGGAGAGAATGGATTCCCGAGTTCTTATATGGCAGCCCCCTTGGGACTATTAAGTGCCCGACGGGCCGGCTGGTTCCCACAGATACTGTAAATCTGTCATACGGGCAGGGAACAGTATCTGCTTATATTATTGTACATGCTATATTAACGGCGGGCGTTCCGCTGGGACTCGTCTAACTACATGATTGGCGCAATTGATTGATTGGATAGACTAGCCTTGCTTGTACATAGTAAAAACTGAGGAATCCCTATTGCATAAATTCCAGGATAACTTAGGACTCACAATAGCAAGCCGTAGTAGTTGATTGGCCATTCAAGATGATTTGTTTGTGTACTGTACCTACTCTGTTGCCTAACTGTGATGATCAGAATGTCAGGACATGACGGGCTAACTTCTGTCCTTGTTTGGTTGGGAGGTTGGTTCGAAGTGTCGTGATGTTATGTGAATCCTAGTGGGAAGCAGAGACCTATTATTATATTCTCTTACTTACTGGTTTAGTCCTTCATATCGTGCTCCCTTGCAGTACTTGCTATTAGAGGTCTAACCTCTCTGGTTTTGCATGGCCAGATTTAGAGCCAGTCCCCGAGGATCCAGCTTACTTCTATCTCCAAGATGGTCAACACTAAAGGGATGATCGCAGGAGGACTCGAGTGGGTTCCTTACTTCACCGCTCGTTTTGTTATTTATTTTATACTTAGCCGTTTGGCACCGACATGTTAGTCGGATCGTCTCGTACTTAATTTTTACATAATTGTAACTAAAGTCAGGCTGCAGCTGATAACAATTGTGTATACTTTTGCTACATCAATTTGGCTATGTTTTGTAAAGCCAGATATCAAGAACATTTTGACAGAGCGTTTGGGATGCCTTACTGCTTTATCTTACATGTTCTCTATTACTGTTTCTTGTTCGAATGATTGAGACAATAGATGTGAAGTGACCATAGTAAGACTTTCATGTAGTATGCACCCCCTTGTCTTTTAGATAACATTGATCGTATTATACGGTATTCATCTACCCGTAATACGTAGCTGGCTGAGTCATCAACATTGATCGTATTATACGGTATTCATCTACCCGTAATACGTAGCTGGCTGAGTCATTCCCCCGCTCTCCAGTATTCTGGTTCTGGGGCGTGACATCCACCCTTCCTGTTGAAATCAGCCCGCACATCTATGGTCTTTATCTTGCTAAGCAGGCTCGATCCTAACTTCAACTGAGCTAGGTGCAGGTGTCGATACTCAATTTCGAGTTCGATACCCATCGCTTCAAGGTCTCTCCGTATCTCCTTATTTATGGCTAGTGCTCCCATAAACATCCTGCTAAGCACGTCGACTACCACGTTTCCCTTGCCCGGCGTATACTCGATCGTTAGCTCATAATCTTTTATGAGATCGAGCCAACGTCGTTGCCGTAGTGTTAGCCCCTGTTTTTAAATTTGGTTTAATTAGTGTTAATTAGATGTTAATGACCTATTTAGCTTTAAAATAATTTATTATAATTATTAGGAATTTTTCTAGAATTTTTAAATAATTTTAAATGAGTTTTAATTACTAAAAATGTAAGTTTGCAATTTTACAAAATGTTTTAATTGAGTTTTGTAATTTTTAGATTGTTTAAATGCAGCTTGCAATTTTTTAAATGTTCTATGCAAATTTAATTTGCATATAAACAGAGCGGGAGGGGATTTGCACCCCCTCTCCGCCTTTTTCGCCAGCCCCACCGCCTTCTTCCTTTATAAAACAAAATCCCGGACAAAACCCTAACCCTTGCTTCCCTTCACGAACCCCACGACCACCACAGCCCCATCTCTACCCCATTTTACCTCGTCGAAACCCTAACTCCGGCGACCCCTAGCACCCCCTCAACAGCCACCTTCACCGCCATCGACCACCACCGAAGTTTTCGTCGAAGCAAGGCGAGTGCAGCGCCACCCCAGTGCCGCGACCACAACGCCCCTAGCCGCTAGAAGCCCCCTCGACTTCAAATTCCGACGCCGGACACGAAGGTAACAGCCCTAAATCGTGCCGTGCATGTCCCAAACTCACGTATGATGTTCGCCTGGACACGAGAAACCTAACAGTAGGGTTGGACACGCGTTAGCAATGTTGTGCGTGTCGTGCTGGGAGTGGACACACGACACTGGGTCAGATCTCATTGCTCGTGTCCTTAACAGTCTGGACACGAAGCCGAACTGTTACTTAGATTAATGGGTTAACGGGTTTAAAACGTGCTATTGGGTTCAGAAACCCATTAACTAACGGGCCTGGGATACTTTCCTACCCACTAACCTAAAACACCTTAACACTAACCCAAATCCAATCCTTACACCGGACTCGAACTGACCCGCTGGTCAGCCTGAGCCCGCTTGGGTGCACCCCCTCTGCCATCTCAAGGGCGTGGGTTCGAGCCTGAGCTCTGGGTTTTGTGTTTTATTTTTCTTTTTATTTTCTTTTTCCTTTGTATTTTATATATGTATATATATATTATATATGTATTTTCTTGATATATATATATATATATATATATATATATATATATATATATATATATATATTATATATATATATATATATATATATATATATATATATATATATGTAAAAAAAAAAAATATATATATATATATATATATATATATATATATGTAAGTCATAAATGTATTTGTAAAATATACATAGCTAATTTAGCCTTTACAAAATTATGTAAAATTTGTACATATTGTATGTAGATATTTATAAATGAACTTATGACTAATATGTATACTTTGCCTTACTAAAATATTATTATATTTCCACACTTGCATATTTTCTACAAATATATATTATGTATTTAATTTACTGCAACCATTTGGTGTCCAAACCTAGCATGAGTTTTTGGGCCCAAATGTGTTTTCACACATTCAAGGTATGTACAAGTCATATTGGACTTGATTCATGGCCTTGGGTCATGTACTTGGACTCTGGTTCAATTTATGTACAGGGACAAAAATACGCAGATAAATAATTAATTAAATTCAGAATGTATACGTACTGGTTTTGGATTTCTAAAAAAATGCTTTTCTTGCTGCTAAAATTCTAGAAAAATAGTATTTAAATACTATGTTAATTTAGCTAATTTAGTATAATTTTTATAGTATCTTATTTACAATTTTGCCACTGTTTTGACATATGAAACCAGAACTCATTTTCTGTGTACTTATGAAAACTGATTTTTATAAAATGCTTATACTGGATGATAAATTCCAAAACAATTATAGTAAATTTCTATAATTAACAAGGATGTTGTTAGTATTTTATTTTGTATTTATTGGAGCTATATACCAATTTCTAAAATTGTTAGAACATAGTGCACAGAATGATTATTTAACCAATAATTATGGTTAAATCATGACTTGTGACTTTTGGGTATTTCTAATAGTTAGAACGTCGTCCTACCCTAGTGTTTGAGACCTAGACGATGGTTAGATGATGTGTCACCTCATATTGGACCTCTAAGCTAGTTTTACCTAGCTAATGTTCAATTAGGCCGTGTCACACCACTAGTGTAAATTTAGCTTACTTCATGGAGACTGAGATATATATATTTTACAGTGCCAGGACACCGGGCATCTTTAGCTTTACTGTCTTCTCGTTGCTTTGTTAGAGACAAGTACCCCTACAAACTTTACTTACTGCTTATGATAAATGAATTGTAAATAATACCATGTTAAAATGCTGATCCTTGGAGTAGCAAGTCAAATCATACCATGCTCTACATCACACTCAGTACATACCATGTTTTATACTGCTCTTAGTATCTCTCGCATGCTAGGACTTGGGTTATAGGGAAACTGATAGTTGAGTACGTGATTATGCCCCTTCTACCGTGACGTATGTACCGAGCAAGGTAGCATTTTACATGTATACCTTGTCGTAGGCCTATCCCGCGGATTTGTGCGTATGTACATCTATCGCTTGTGACTTGTACGGAAGTACATTTTATTTTATATGTGCCCTCAGCACTTTGTACACCTATTGACCGATCACGTACCTGCTCCAGTTTTAAACAATACATGTACATGTGTCGCCATGAAAAATGTATCCTTGACATGATAGACTATGATTTTGACATGATAGACTATAATTTTGACATGATAGTTGTGATATTCCATGATAGGTTGTACCATATCATGACCTCAGTTATTACTTCTTATTTCTTTCATACTCAGTATAGCATGTTTGTAGTATCAGTACTTGCTTCCGTCCTGACAGGATAACGTTGTAGGTACACTCTATGAGGAAGAGATGCTCTGCGATCCCTATTATAGAGCACTAGAGGAGGAGTTTCCTATAGGAAATTCTTTCTAGTTTCTTTTGGCTAGATTTAGTATTAGGGTTGTTATGACAACCTTCTTTTGTACTAAACTGGACCTTGTCTCCAGTTACTTATTTTAGAGTGTATTATGTATCACAAACTTAGTAGTTTTTCAAACTTAGTGGTTTTTCATCTATTAAATGTTGTGTTGTGATCATCTTAAAATATCATAATATTACAATTATTAGCACACTTACCTTTACTTTTGACTGATAGAACAGCTTACTACGCTCTAACCAAGTGTAGGCTAGACATGGCTTGGCCCGGCCCAACAATTTGGAAAGCGGATCGTGACATGTTTTTATTGGTAGCCCACGCAGGTCCGACTTAAGTTGTTTGGTTACGTAACTGTACCAGGCACGCCTGTAAAAAATTAAGGATAACTAGATAATGTTAGGAATAACATTTAGAACACCTAGAGGAATTCTAGGATTGTAACATAGGAAAACTCATCACAGCATAGGACCGGTAAAAATAATTAAATTTTTTTTGTTTGTGATTGCTTGCTTTATGTCCTTATAAATCCTGTCTTTTAAATAGATGGATCATACCCACTCCCCCGAGTCTGCCGCCTTAGGTGACGGTACACCTCCACCCACTACCCAGCTCGATCAGCTGGTCTACCACCTCCACACACCTCCACCCCCTCCACCACCACATCAGCAGGCCCAAATGCCACCACCCCCACCACCTATATTACCTGCCCAGATCGCTGTCACTCTCGATGGGACCCAGTTGCTAGCTTTGCTCCAGGGGTTCCTGACGACACAGCGTGTCGCAGCTCTACAGCCTATAGAGCCGCGACCGAGACCAGGGAATGTCAAGGATTTCATGAACTTGAATCTTAGGGAGTTCTACGGAACGGAAGGCATAGTCGTAGCTGATGACTGGCTGGAGTCCGTGGAGAGGAAGCTCATTGGAGCTAGGTTTCCTGATGACCTCCGAGTCGAGGCGGCAGGATTTCTGCTGGTAGACCTAGCAGGGATCTGGTTCAGGAACGAGCCGACGTTTATTAGCGGAAGAGGAGACTAGGAGCAGTTCAAGACCTAGTTCAAGAGGAAGTTCTTCTCCACCACCGCTAGAGTTGCCATGGGACTACAGTTCCAGAACCTCCAGTAGGGGACCCGTTCGGTAGATAAGTACGCCGGCGAGTTTAGCAGACTGAGCCGTTTTGCCCCGAGCCTAGTAGCAGACCCCGAGGAGAGGGCTCGCAGGTTCTGGCATGGTCTCGTCCCGGACATCGGCATACTGCTGGTGGCCAACGGGATCACGTACTATTATCAGATCCTGGACAGAGCTCGAGGCATCGAGGAGCGCTTTTTGTTTTACAAGAGGCCAGCTTCCACACATCACGACGGGTCGTCCAAGCGCCAGGCTTTCCAGCCGAAGGTGGCTACCCAGCACCACTAGGACCCTCGTCCCTCATCGCAGCACCATCAGGCACCACCTACGAGAGCCCCCGGCCAGCACCATCAGCAGAGGAGCACCTCATGTTCGTTCTGTACGAGACCAGGCCATGATGCTTTCGTCTGCAGGAAGAGGCTGAACCAGTGTCTCGCCTGTGGGTCTTCCACCTATCAGCTCCGAGATTGCCCGAAAGCGAAGACACAAGGTGCAGGACCACCGATCAGAGTACTACCGCTTCCGACTCAGCAGCAGAAGTTCGGGCAGCACCAGCAGCAGTAGCAGAGAGGGCCTCCAGGGAAGGCCTACAGCCTAGCCATTGAGGCAGCAGAGCCGGAGCAGGGCCCGGAGCCAGAGCCGGATTACTTGGTCGACGTCATCATAAGTCGGATTCATTTGCATACTTTTCCTGCCATTTGCCAATTTGATTCTGGTGCATCACATAGCTTTATGTCATTAGAGTTCCTGCAAAAACACCATTTAGTAGCTTCACCCACTGAGGAGGTTAGTAGAGTAATGACAGGGGGCGGGCCCGTGACCATTAGATCTGTCTATAGATGTTCCATCATGGTAGCCGGGAGAGAGTTTCGAGGGCGATTCTTTGTCATACCACTTCCAAGATATGACATCATCCTGGGAATGGATTGGCTTAGCTATGCTCACGCAGTTATAGATTGCCATGAGGGTAGCATTCTGTTTAGTCCTCCTGGGACAACACCTTTCAGTTTTGAGAGGCCAGGGCCAGAGACTATCTTGAGGATGAGTCTTTGTACCGCAGTTGGGGATTTAGCACCACCTACTCCATCGTCGCGGAGTTTATGGACGTATTCCCTGAGGATCTTCCAGGACTTCCGCCTAATAGAGACGTGGAGTTCACTATTGACTTAGTACTGGGTTCACCACCAGTATCCCGGGCTTGCTATAAAGTGAACCCCAAGGAGGCCATAGAGTTGAAGGAGCAGATCGATGACCTATTGACAAAGGATTTCATTCGGTCTGGTGCTTCTCCATAGGGAGCATCGGTGCGCTTTGTACCGAAGAAGGATGGTACAGTCCGGTTATGCATTGACTACCGAGCTCTGAATTCTATTACCATCAAGAACAAATATCCATTGCCCCGGATAGATAATTTGTTTGACCAGTTGAGTGGAGCGAGAGTGTTTTCCAGGATAGACTTGAGATCGGGCTACCACCAGGTGAAAGTGAGGGCCGAAGACATCCAGAAGACTGCTTTCAATACTAAGTATGGGCAGTTCGAGTTTTTGGTGATGCCATTCGGTCTTACGAATGTGCCAGCTGTCTTTATGAACTTGATGAATAAGACATTCCACCAGTATCTTGATAAATTCGTCGTAGTGTTCATCGACGATATCTTGATATACTCGAAGACGCTGAAAGAGTATGAGGAACATTTGCGTATAGTTCTCGAAATTCTGAGGAAGGAGAGACTGTACGCAAAGTTATCGAAGTGCGAATTCTTCCTCGACCGAGTAGAGTTTCTCGGTCATATAGTCACGGGAGATGGGATCTCAGTGGACCCCAGGAAGATCGCTGCTATTGAGACGTGGAAGGCTCCGACATCAGTAGCGAAGAACAGGAGTTTTCTGGGATTAGCGGGCTATTACAGTAAGTTCGTCCAGGACTTTGCCAGGATAGCCGAGCCCATGACGAAGTTGACGCGGAAGGACGCTAAGTATATCTGGATAGAGGCTTGCCAAACAGCGTTTGATGAGCTGAAGAAGAGACTGACGACTGCGCCAATTCTTGTATTACCTTCAGGACCAGAAGGCTTCAGTATCTACATCGATGCTTCAGGAAAGGGGCTAGGATGTGTTCTACAGCAACATGGGAAAGTGATTGCCTATGCATCTAGGCAGTTGCGGACTCATGAGGGGAACTATCCTACTCACGACCTGGAGTTAGCTGCAGTGATATTTGCTCTAAAATTTTGAAAATATTATATGTACGGAGAGCGCGTGGAGATCTTCACTGACCACAAAAGCTTGAAGTACGTTTTCACACAGAAGGAACTAAATATGAGGCAACATAGATGGTTGGAGTTGAGGAAGGACTTCGACATTGATTTGCAGTACCACCCCGGAAAGGCAAATGTAGTGGCAGATGTGCTGAGTAGGCACCCGATGGCATGGTATATGAGATTGGACAGACATCTGCGAGAGGATCTGGAGAAGCTTGGTATAGAGATAATTCTACCAAGAGCCGATATTCAGATGATGGCGCTAGACATACAGTCAGATATATATATTTTATAGGCCGTGTCACACCACTAGCTAATGTTCAATTAGGCCGTGTCACACCACTAGTATAAATTTAGCTTACTTTATGGAGACTGAGATATATATATATTTCACAGTGCCAGGACACCGGGCATCTTTAGCTTTTCTGTCTTCTTGTTGCTTTATTAGGGGCAAGTACCCCTACAAACTTTACTTACTGCTTATGATAAATGAATTGTGAATAATACCATGTTAAAATGCTGATCCTTGGAGTAGCAAGTCAAATTATACCATGCTCTACATCACACTCAGTACATACCATGCTTTATACTGCTCTCAGTATCTCTCGCATGCTAGGACTTGGGTTATGGGGAAATTGATAGTTGAGTACGTGATCATGCCCCTTCTACCGTGACGTATGTACCGAGCAAGGTAGCATTTTACATGTATACCTTATCGTAGGCCTATCTCGCGGATTTGTGCGTATGTACATCTATCGCTTGTGACTTGTACGAAAGTATATTTTATTTTACATGTGCCCTCAGCACTTTGTACACCTATTGACCGATCACGTACCTGCTCTAGTTTTAAACAATACATGTACATGTGTCGCTATGACAAATGTATCCTTGACATGATAGACTATGATTTTGACATGATAGACTATGATTTTGACATAATAGTTGTGATATTCCATGATAGGTTGTACCATATCATGACCTCAGTTATTACTTCTCATTTCTTTCATACTCAGTATAGCATGTTTGTAGTATCAATACTTGCTCCCGTCCTGACAGGATAACGTTGTAGGTATACTCTCTAAGGAAGAGATGCTCTGCGATCCCTATTATGGAGCACCAGAGGAGGAGTTTCCCACAGAAAATTCTTTCTAGTTTCTTTTGGCTAGACTTAGTATTAGGGTTGTTATGACAACCTTCTTTTGTACTAAACTGGACCTTATCTCCAGTTACTTATTTTGGAGTGTATTATGTATCACAAACTTAGTGGTTTTTCATCTATAAAATGCTGTGTTGTGATCATCTTAAAATATCATAATATTACAATTATTAGCATACTTACCTTTACTTTTGACTGATATAACAACTTACTATGCTCTAACAAAGTGTAGGCTTGACATGGCTTGGCCCGGCCCAACAATTTGGGAAGCGGGTCGTGACACGCAGGTTGAGTTCTCGTTGCGTAAACAAGTATTTCAGGCTTTTATGATCTGTGTAGATTCTGCAAGCCACACCATAGAGATAGTGTCGCCAGAGTTTCAACACAAACACGATCACCGCCAATTCTAGGTCGTGCGTCGGGTAGTTTTTCTCGTGCTGCTTCAACTGCCGTGAAGCGTAGGAGATGACTTTATCTCTCTGCATGAGTACGCACCCGAGGCTAGTTCCTGATGCATCGCTGAATATCTGAAAGCCTTCTAGACCATCTGGAAGTGCAAGGATTGGAGCTGAGACGAGCCGTTGCTTCAACTCTTGAAAGCTGGATTCACAATTGTCGCTCCATTCAAATATTACTCCCTTCGGGGTGAGGCAAGTCAGAGGCGACACTAGTTTTAAAAAATTTCATACGAATCTTCGGTAGTAGCCCGCTAAGCCCAGAAAACTCTGAATATCACTAGTCGAGGTAGGTCGTTTCCAATTACCACCGCTTCAATCTTCTTTGGGTCTACCGTGACACCTGCGGCAGAGATTACATGTCCGAGGAATGTCACGCTACTCATCCAGAACTCGTACTTACTCTGATTGGCGTATATTTTGTTTTTACGCAGAATATGCAGTACCGTTTTCAAGTGTTCTGCATGCTCTTCTCGGTTCCTTGAGTAGATAAGGATATCGTCGATGAACGCAACTACAAATTTATCTATTCGGGGTCGGAAGACTCGGTTCATCAAATCCATAAAAGCGGTTGGGGCATTCGTCAAACCGAACGGCATGACTAAGAATTTGTAATGACCATATCGAGTGCGGAAGGCAGACTTCGATACGTCGTCATACATGATCTTCAACTGATAATAGCCTGGACGAAGATCGATTTTTGAAAATACTGATGCACCTTACAGTTGGTCCAACAAGTCGTCGATTCGTGGCAAGGGATACTTGTTCCATACGGTCGCCTTATTGAGTTCCCGATAGTCGATACATAGCCGCATCGATCCATCCTTCTTCTTTACTAACAGTACGGGAGCTCCCCACGGAGAGACGCTAGGGCGAATAAATTCGTGGTCTAGCAACTCTTGTAATTGCACCTTCAGCTCCTTCAGTTCTTCTGGAGCCATTCGGTAAGGCGCCTTTGATATCGGTCGCGTATTTGGAAAGGTGTCGATGCTGAATTCTATTTCTCGATCCGGCGGCATCTCGGGCATCTCATCAGGAAAAACGTCGAGAAAATCTGTCACAATATTAGTCTGCATTGTGTTTCTATTATCCTTCCGCGTCTCTCGAACTGATGCCAAGTATCCCGCACATCCGGAACGCAACATACGCCTCGCCGAGATTGTCGATACCATCATTGCCGTCTTCGAGACCGTACCGCACGAATATAAGAACTCTGTCTCGCCAGAAAGACGAAACACCACTCTCTTCTCTGCGCACTCGATCGTTGCATGACAAGCACCCAACCAATCCATGCCCAGGATTATGTCGTACTCTTTGATGTCTAGTACGACGGCATCCAAGGATAGATTTCTTTTCCCAATACAAATACGGCCATCCCTACAAACAAAGTTCGCAGGCATATCGACTCCGAACGGAGTGCTAACGCTAATATTCATATCTAGTGATTGCATGGTTATTTTATTTTCTTTCGCACAATCAGCAAATATAAAACTATGCGTCGCACCCGAATCGAATAGTACTCGTACAGGTATATTTTTGTAGAGTAATATACCTGTTACAATAGTATCGGACGCGAACGCCTGGTCCCGAGTTAATGCATAAACTCTGTCTTGAGCTCCGTGGCGTTGATTCTGCGGGTTGACGGGCACCGCATTTGCGCCTTGCAGTATCGACGCTTTATGCTGATTCAGAACGTTCCTTGGTTGGTTTGGTTGATATGGAACATTTTCCGGACAGAATGTAACTATATGGCCTATCTCGCCACACTTGTAGCAAGATCTTGTGACGCAATCGGTGCTTTGGTGCCCACGCCTATTGCACCTGGTGCAATGTTGTCCGCCATGGCCTCGGTCATCGAATCTGTTCGGACGTTTTGATACTCCCGATCCCCCGGCGTCGTTAGGACGCTTGTTGAAGTGGTTACGGACAACAGGCACGGCTCTATGCGACATGCGGCCAAAGACACGCTCACTATTGATAGCGGCATCGTAGGATTCACTGTATGTTCGGCACCTTTGATTCATGACGTCCCTTCGCAGTTTGTCATTTAGGCCTTGTTGGAAGCGTTAACACCATGCTTCTTTGTTGGACAGGAAGGCGCCGGCAAATTTTGCCAGTTTCGAGAAGCTCGAGTCAAAATCGTCGACAGACATATTTCCCTGTCGTAACATCATGAACTCGTCTTCTTTTTGACGACGGATGGCACGAGGAACGTACTGTTCAAGAAAGGCTTCCTTGAACATTTTCCAGGAAATCGTGGTATCGGTATCAGCTTCGTAGATTTTCTGCTTCTTAGCAGCCCACTAGTCGTAAGCCCTCATTTGCAGCTATAACGTCACACAAGTTACCCTCTGGGACCCTTCAATGCTAAGTAGATTAAACAGGTCCTCAATCTCTGCGAGTCACCCCACGATCACATCAGGCTCTGCTCGGCCGTTGAATTTTGGTGGATTCATCTTGCGGAACTCCTTTGCCTTGAACAAGGAAGAAGAATTTATCATTTGCGGTTGAGCTTCTTCTTTCTCATCTTCATCTTGATCACCTTGCTTCTTCTCGGGTACCACGACCATTGCCTTGGTATCGCCCGCCATCTTGCTCACTATCTGAGTCAGGGCGTCCATCTGTTTCTGCTGCGCATCAAATTGGGCTTTGAATTGCATCTGAAGCTGTTGCTGCTACAGTTCCATCAACTGTAGCATTTTCACCATAGTGGTCTCGCTAGGGCCACTCTTTGTGCTCGATGTACTATCCAGGGTTTGGGTTGTGATGCTGGGATTTTTCTTATCTCTCTTAGTCATTTCTACAAAACAGTATAAACCCGTTAGTATTTTTCAAAAATATCTACAGGATTACCTGTATGGAACTTTTATTTCACGCAGCATGTCGACAAGCATTCAATCGAGCCATCGCAACGAACATTCCAACAATGAAACATATTTCAAAAATTTGAAGAAAAATAACTGTGCTCTGATACCAATTTGTCATGCCCCGAGTCGACAAACCGTTCGTCCCCGGTATTATTTTGCCGAATCGATCGTCCTCGCTAAGGCGTGATGTCGTACGAGTCTGGAATTGCACTCGTACAAGGCAAGAACGTTACGTTGATTTTTATATTGAAACGCCAAGTTGAAACTTCACAAATCACATCAAATTGAGACGCAGTATAGGAAGATAGAATTATGCTTTTTATTCATAGCTTGCAACGAAGTGCAAGTCATAATTACATTGGATGCCTTTGCGGCTACATTGATTGAAAACAGAAAAAAAAAAAAAACATACTCGACAAGCTGCCTGAACTAACACTTGCTATTCCATACATTTGCCCCTTTATACATAAGCCATTGATTGAATTGGCTTCAAAATACTTCAGCATAGGAAGAGATTCAAAATGCCTCTTCGCACTTCAGGTTAAGTTTAGAGCGCCCATCGCACCTGGGGAAATTGGGGGAGGGGATTAGCACACTTACTAAGTGAACGAAACGAACCCACTCGTCTAAACCGACGCTGATTGTTAAGGTATGTATGCTTTAGGGTTGTCTTTCTATTTAGAACTAAATGAATTCAATTCACATCGATAGCCATCTTTGAGTAATAAAGCATACAGTAAAACATAGCAATTTATCTCATTTCTTACCACAGTCGTGCTCGTCCCTGCATAAAAACAGAGATAATACTTACTACCTGCATAAGACTATAGGTGAGCATGCTACTATCTTATATGCGTGGTCATTGGTGTTACACACCATATGGGACTATCTCAACGGCATTTCGGCCCGTTCAGTCTAGGTTGCAAGCCTGACTGATGGTCCCGCAATGCATCAGTGCCGAAGCACGATTATTCATTCCCCCTAGGTCGATTTGATTCCGATGCCCCGGATACCGATTCGAAGAAAATCAACTTGTGCACAAGCTGTCCATGACCATGCCAATACGTGAACAGTTTAATATATGCAAACAGTTTTGTATAGCGCGGACAGTATTGAACGGCATAATCATTTCTTCCAACTCATGCAACGATTCATTTTCCCCAAGCCGTACTCCCGGTTTAGCATCCCATAGGCACCAAATTGTCCGAGACATCATAACCCATAATCGACGTTTCGTATTATTTTGCAGGACGTGAAATAGTTTATCTTTTTACTAGAACCTTAAACTTTCTCGTTTATGTGAGAAACTTGTATTTTTTTAGAGTAGATTACTCTAAATCGATACGTTTTTTCTGAGTTCTTGACCTTAGTGGATTGTCCTACAAGCATCATCGATTTGAATGAATTCGAGGAAAAGAAAATTTTGTTTGTGGGACAGAGTAGAAAAGAAGGGGCCGAATCATCCACCAAGTTTCGCGATCATGTCGACCATCGAAGCATTTTGCAACGTTCAAACTTTAGTTATGCGAGCTCCTGCAATGGCACCAACACTTTGTTAGGATTCCTTATTTTTTTTCTTGCTTCGAAATTTGAAGATTACATCCAGAAAAATAACGCGAAAGCACTTCATCAAAACCCAGCAGCAAAATCTCCAAGAAAACCATACAGCGGTCCGGTCCCGTCGAAGGGACTCTTATATAGAGCTCACTCGTCGAGACGCAGCCCGCTACATCTAGGACTTATTCAAAAAAAAGTCGTTCCATTAGTTGGATCGATTCTCGTAACATCCGTCCAAATCGATTTGATCGATGCCGCAAGGTGTTATCGTTTACCAAGCTTAGCGATCGAGTCAAATGGCCATCTAAGTTTCCGACCGATCTGACTCGGCGCAAGCATATTATGAAGTCCGTCGCCTATTGAAAGCGGGGTGCTACACGTCAACACATGCTACATGTGCTAGTTTGTCGGCATCGTTCCTCCTAGGACGATACGATCCCGATTCCTCGGTGATTCGTTCAAGTAACTAAAACATTGCGCACAAGTAATCCATCACCATACAACTACGTAGACATATAGACTCTACACGAATGCATGGTACGAAACTGAAATAATCATAAAGCATCTCTATCCAGCATATACGATGACAAACATTTCTACCTTATCATATATCTCGGGCCATCGCATAGTCTAACTTTCCAGTCCGGGGATTTCTATACTTGTACAGTTCCCATTCTAGGGGTACTGTCTTAGCGACCCAACGGTCCCAATCTTCCATGTTATCATACTTTTGCAACAAACGGGCTATAAATCATCAAGTCTGAAGAAATATAACCACTCTCTATATACTAATCTACAGTGCTATCATTCATATGATAAGAATTGCACAATTCGATACTATACTTTATGGCAACAAGCTTAGATAGACCATATGATAAAATATTGCAACAGTATGAACAAGTATATCTATAAAAGCAAGTCTAACTTGTTCTTATGAAAAAATGAAGCAGTTCTAATTTGGATGAGTCTAACCCATCAGTTGTAATTTTATGTTCTATAGTATCAAACATACAAAATGAAATTACTCTCTTATCTATATGGGTTCGACTCTTTTACTAGTATGTAGCACTACTCATAGCATATGAAAAATATATCACTACAAAAATTTGTCAGATTAGCGACGTTTATAAATGTCGCTAATCTCGACCAAAACGTCGCTAACTTAAGTTAGCGACATTTTTAGTGACGTTTTGGAAACGACAGAAAAAAGCGTGTCGCTAATCGAAAAAATGTCGTAAAACGTCGCTATGGCGACGTAAATTAGCGACGGTCATAACGTCGCTAAATAGCAACGTTATTAGCGACGTTTCGTTGTGGTTGCCGATTAGCGACGTTTTGCGATGATGTGGTGACATCAAATTGTCTGCCACATCAGCAATTTAGCGACGTTGTTAGCGACGTATGAAAACGTCGCTAACACTTAGCGACGTATATAAACGTCGCTAAAAACGTTGCTAAAATGTAGCGACGTATGTAAACGTCGCTAAAAATTTCGCTAAATTGGAAAAAAAAATCCAGAATGCAAAATACAGAATCCAACAGAAATCCAGAATCCAAAATGCAGAATCCAGAATGTAGAAATACACCTGGGTTCGCCGACCCCTTCGGTGGAACACTCAACATCGGCACGCACAATACATTCCAGAGTAGATAAAACATATAAAGAACAAATAATATCCTCAACAGCTGATATAAGGTACAAATATAAAGAACAAAGTCAATATCCTCAAATACGTACAAAGTAAAAATATATAATATAAAGTCCGAAAATGAAAAAACAAAACTACTGATCGCCTGGAGCCGGAGCTGGAGGAGGAGCGCCACCAGATGACTGTCGTCGCAACGCAAGGATCGTCTGATACTCCTCCGGTGACAGGCTGACGAGCATGTCCTCCCGTGCACCGCCAGATGTAGACGATGATCGTGGCGTACCAGATGGTCGCTCCATAGCCATCTCGCGGAACTGCTACATCTGCTCGACCAACCGCTGCGTAGTCTCCTATGTAGCGCAGAAATTCTGTCGCAGCGCCTCAGTTGTCTCCTCAAGCCTCTCAAAACGTGAGATAAGCGCAGGATCATCCGTATGCGGCTGCGACTGCGACGCCGCCATCCTTTGTAGCATCTCGTCACACAGAGCTACGATCTGCGCATCGATACTCTGCTGGACTAACAGCGACTCCTCAGTCTGTGCGGGGCCGGGCGCACTAGAAGCAGTCCTAGAGGCCTGTGACGCAATGAAGGCACCATAGGAGCCCGTACCATAGTACGTACCCCTATGCATGCCACCAACGGCCCTCATCCACAGCTTGTCATCTGACTGAGCTGCGACGGCCGGGAGTTGCTGGAAGGTGCTAGCTCCAGCTCCCTCTAACTGTGTAGACCCGGCCTCCCTAAGCCTCAAAAACTCGACCTAGAAATAACATTTATATGAATTCTCTACGTAACTAAAAATTAATCGTAATGAACTAGCATTAAGTAAAACTTACGTATATCATCTATATGAATTCTCTACGTAACTAAAAATTAATAGTAATGAACTAGCATTAAGTAAAACTTACGTAGGTGTCCCGGGCCTTGTCGTCGACGAACCGCTCCCCCTTCGTGTGCGTAGCGAGGAACAAGGTCACCATATTTGGGTCCTCTTCCGAGTCAACCTGTTACGAAATTATTGTATGATTTGTCAGTTAAGTTGAAAGAAATATATTACTATAAAATATTAATTATGGGTATACGACGAGATATATACCATATGAATGAAGAAATCCATGATGGACCGTGACCCACCACACCACTGTGACCCCGCCTGTCGTGCTCTTTTGTTCTTTGCGAACTTCTCCTTGTAGGTTTCCTCCTCGAATCTCCTCTTAATTGTCGCCCAATCGGCGGCAGAGATCCAACCCTGAATAAGCTCTTCCCGGTGCTCGTGATCCTTTTGGTCGAGGATCGCGTCCCTAATGAGATTGCTGGCGAAGCTGGAAAAAATAGACTCGACAGCAATGGCGCAGTGGGGAGGGAAGAAGTAAGTTCGCTGAAAAAATCATAGTAGTACGTAAGTTATAACAAAACATATTAAATGTTAAAAGAAAATAAACTTTTACGTACCGAGAAGTGCTCAAACCAGAAGGCCTTCTTGTCGGTCGGGACATCCCTCCAGTTGATCCATGGCCCCCCGTAGTTCTGTCGCAGGAATGTGCCCAGCGACCGGTGTACGGAGGAGGGATAATACCTGTAAAATGGAAATTAAAATTTATTAAACAGTTTATAATAAATTAAACAAATTAAATATAACAATTTTACTTACCGTCTAGTCCAAGTACATACCCAAATCTCCAACCTCATATCCTCCTCCGGGCGACAAGGAGGATCTGTCTCAAATGGGAGCTGCAGCCTGCCTCTGCCCCGCCTCCTGCCCCTGCCCCTGCCCGCAGCCTGCCCCTCGGCCTCGGCCTCGCCTTCGGCGTGGGCCTCTCCATCGCCCTCGCCCTCGGCCTCCTCCTCAATAGTGGGGTCGGCCTATGGAATACTCGACGGTAGCGTAAGTAGAAGGCCCTAGCCTGGAACTGCTAGAGCCGGGGCCACTATCGGCGAATAGACTGCTAGTGTATACTGGAGTACGGGGTGATGAGGAGGACTCGGTAGGAGGAGTGGTAGATAGAGACCGTCCTCCTCGTCGACTCCCACTGGCACAGGTAACAAAGGATCCACGTCGAGCCATATCTAAAAAAATAAATATTAGAAAAAATTAAAAAAAATACAAAATGAAATAGAAACCAAGCTACCTGGCCACAAAAGTATATACAAAAATAATCACCAAACCAGACTACTAGCTAGACCACAAAAGTATATATAAAAATTAAGTGCCATAGTCAACAAACCAGACCACTAGGCCATAAAAGTATTACGAATTTAGGTCAACCGGCCAACAAAAGTAGACCATACTACATGTCACGACCCGCACCCTGATTAGGGGCACGAGAAGCGGTTACGTCCAGCCTACGCCGCAGTATCGGCGGTAGAATGCTGTATATAGGGTCTGTAAATACTACGACTAAACAGATAAATGTACCTGTACAGTATATACACTCCGAACGGAGGAATAGAGCAATACTGCCTCAATCACATAATCAAAACTAAGGTAGAAAGCATGGAAAAGAGATATGATAGAATAAGCAAGATCGAGTCCAGAAATATCCACAAGCCACAGCTAACACAAATCCAGAGTCTCAGAATAAATATAAGTATAAGATGCTACAACTGAAATAAACTGCTGGCTCGCAGGCCAGGCAAACCTAACTAACTAGGCTACTCCGAGTGGGCGAAGTCAAGAGGCTCTACCACTAAGCCCCTGTCTAAGTCAAGTCCATCAGACTCTATCCCGTAGTAAGTCGGGCAATCACCCTCTAAATCATCTGTAAAATTTGTCAATGGTATCCTGTCAGGAAAATGAGCAAGTACAAACACTAACAGCAGTTCCATGTGAATTGACAAAAGCTATAAGAGACAGTATAATGAAATACAAGACAAAATCAACTGAAAATATATATCATGATGTGAATACTGTAAAGGACGATAATGTATATGTATATATAGGATGACTTGGGAACTATTCGGAAGCCGAGTTACAACCCTTAAACCAAACAAGGACCGGGGTTGTAACCCTTCTCCCGAACAGAACTTAGTCACCCTAAGATAATAAATATAAAAGGTTCCTTGAATTATTAGTGCGTCATGTGATCGGCTTGGGAAAGGCTTTCCATCTGACCGACTATGAACCATGAATACAATAGAAACGATAAGGCCTATCACCATGGAAAGCTATGAACCGTAGGGTAAGGCTTTACCCGTCGTGAGGTGAGGGTATAGCTATGAACCATGAGTACCATAGAACCATGTGGGAATTGATCACACAACCACTAATAACTCCCCCATCCCCGAATAGTACAATGGATCTGGACATGACACGTTATGACATGGGATTCCATAAGAGGGTAGCAAGTCCCCTTTTGAAATCGGTGTCTATACCAATACACTGAAACAAGACAGAACATGTATCAATATACCATGAAACTCTAGGAACAACATCCCATGTCATGATCCAACATATACTAGTCCGTGTACTGCCGTGACTGGAAATCTAGTATAACACTACAACTGAATCGGATATAGCAGATATCAAGACAATAAAAACTATCAGTGAATGTACTCGCCTGTGGTCCTGAGCTGATAGGTGAACAGATACTCAGAGTGATCACAGACCTAAATAAGATACTATGAGTCAAACAGGGCTAAATACTGAAAAGGAAACTAATACAAGTCATGAATGCAAGTCTAAGTCAAAACTAGGTCAATCTAGGTCAAACTGAGTCATACTAGGCCATACTGGTTCATACTAGGTCATACTAGGTCACTGGAAGTCATTCCAAGTCAAACTAGGTCAATCGGGATCAACGGTTGACTTACAGTTGACTTTTGGTCAAAAAGTCAACTCTGGTCAACCCTGGTCAACTATGGTCAACTCTAGGTCAAACTAGTCTAATGTTGACCAACTGTTGACTTTCAGTCAACTGGTCAACTCTGGGTTGGTTTCGGTCAAATCGGGTCGCTTAAAGGCTAAGTTTGACCTTCGGTTGACTTTTGTTGACTTTTGGTCAAAACGGTCAACCGACGTCAAAACTAGTCTTAGAGTACCATATTTGATCATTACCAACCACGGGGATCAAGTTCTAACACCATCTTAGGCTTCTAACACAAGTATCCTATTTCTAGGCAAAACTAGGATTTACCCTTCTAAGGTAAATCCCGGTACCTTGCCAAAAACCAATGAAACCTTGCAAATACCCATGGAACTAGCCTAGACTCCTTAGGGTAGTTAGATATCAACCTATCTAAGGCTTACCTACCAAGAAAATTGGGTATCCTAAGTATCTAGGTCATGTTAGGATACGGGATATAGGTTTACCCTATTACCCTATTCTACGTCATGAATCTACCCTTCTATCTACCACACTCACCCCACCACTCATACACAACACTCACACACAACACCTCACCCTCACATAGACCTCTCTATAAGTTTCCTAATAGGTTTCCTACTAGTTTTGCACATAGGCTAACTATAGGCTACCTCACACACTCACACAACTCACAAAACACCCTCACAACTACACACACAAGCAACTAATTGTGGACTGTTTTTGGACAGCCCCTATCCCCTCACAAATCTGAATGAAACCTGGGAGCACTCTCCCCCCCTCCTAAACATCACCATAATATATATATCCACTCATATATAACCACATATATATACCAATATATATATATATATATATATATATATATATATATATATATATATATATATATATATATATATATATATATATATATATATATCAATGTATATATATATATATATATATATATATATATATATATATATATATATATATATATATCACTAAATGGTATAATAAAATGGCATAAACCACCACCAAAACACCCCTCACAAATCTGGACTGAACCTGGGAGCATTTTCTCCCCCCCCCCCCCCCCCCCCCCCCCCCCCCCCCCCCCCCCCTCAAACATCACCACAACACCATATAATACATATAAATATACCCCTTATATAACTATATATATATATATATATATATATATATATATATATATATATATATATATCAATATATATATATATATATATCTAGATGCATATAACTAATTATACATCACCATTTGGCTTGCAACTTAACCAAAACTCCACCTCTACATATTCAGCCCGAAATGACAGCCCCCCCTATTCCCATATACAACATCACAACAACACATAAATTAATCACCATATATATATATATATATATATATATATATATATATATATATATATATATATATATATATATATATATATATATATATAATGATATATATATAACTATATATATACCAAAATACATAGAAATAATATGATACAATAAGATACTCACATGAATCCTCTCTACAACATGAAAAATCTGAGATTAAATGAAGAACCACACAAAAACAATATTTAAACATCATCCATGGGTCAAAAAGGGGGTTTTTCCTATTGGGACACAAACCTACAAGTGGACACTCCTAGAAATATCCAAAGGACACAAAAATGGTCTCAAATGATGGCACCACCATGGGAATCATCATGAAGGGTTCCTACATGATCTACATGAGAAAAGAAAGAGTTTTGGAGAAGAAATCACCTTGGTTGGAGAAGGAAAATCAATGGAGCTTCAAAAAGTAGATGGAGCCTTTGGGGAAGAAGAAGAAAAAGTGGATTGGAATGAAATGGGATGGTTTTCTCTCTCCTCCCTATCCTCTCATGATGTGGCCGACCACCCCCCTTGGGTTTTGTCCTATATGATATTTACAAGTTTGCCCTCCTATGAATTAAATGGCTAAAAATAGGAAAAGGGTTAAACCGGGGGTAGTTTGGTCAAACCAAAACCACTAATCTCTACTAAATATTAACTAAAATAATTAGTCTAGTCTCTAACCAAAATATCTAACATGTGGGCCATGGCTAGCTAGTGTGTGGGCCCGCTAAGGTCAAAATACCCCGGGTCCCCGAAACAAGTCAAAACAAGTCGAAATGAATTGAAATTCGAATCCGATTCAAATAACCCCAAAATAATACAAATAATAAATAAATAATTTCAAAATAATTTTTAAAGTGGAAAATTACCAAAATACCTCTGTTTGTGAAAACTGGGGGTGACAAATCTATCCACCTTAAAAAAATTTCGTCCTCGAAATTAAAACCAAACAATAGTAAATCTCAAATTCACAAGTCATGGCAAAAAAAAATTTTTAAAAAAAATCTCAAAAATCAAAGCAGGAACTAAATGACTAAATTTATAAAATTTTAAAATTTCTCACAAATTTAAGTCTATCCACCTTAAAAAGAATCATTCAAAAACTTAAAACGAAACAACACAAAAATTTCATGCAATTTGATGATCATATGCGTCTGTCCAATAATCATGATACTCAGAATCTCCGTCATGCCAGTGAGCAAGGCTACGATAATCACAGAGTCCTCAACTACGGTACATACCTCTAGAATCATGGTATTTAAAATTTTCGCATTGCCGCTAGCTTGGCAGCGAAAACCTTAAATTCCCACACCCTAGAAATACGTCCATAGTCCGACTATATGTCCTCACTCTGCCTGCTAGCATGACCCTAGAGGATTCTAAAATCTCATAATCGAGGCGACCTAGCCCATACGACTTATCTCAGAAAAATCACATCACAAGAACAACTTTCATCAAACAGACAAGGAACAGATGGAATCGAATTTCAAACAGTTATTAAGGAAGCAAATACAAAAATGAGATAGAACGATCGGAACCTGCACTCTGCTCTACTACTACTACTTACGCCTGAGTGGGCTCAACTGCCATGGTGAAAGCATGCCCCTGCTGGCCTCCTCTAGCCTGCTGAACTCTGCCCTGGCCTGTCTGGCTAGCTGTACGGATAGCACAGTCCCTCACCTGGTGGTCTGGAGCTCCACAGAATAAACAGACTCCCAGCTTCATCCTGCAAGCCTCCCGGGTGTGCCCCATCTTCTTGCAGAAGGTACACTGGACATCCTGTCTCCGGCCCTGTCCCTGGTGCTGCTGGGCATGCACCGGTGCCTGCTGGATCTGCAACTGAGGCTGATGCTGCTGGAACTGCCTCTGCTGGAAATGTGGGCGCTTCGCTGGCCCTGCACTCGAACTGGATCCCAAAGCGTCACTGTTCCTCTTCGGCTTGAGGCCGAAGTCCTCCTCCGCAATCTGAGCCTCCATCAAGATCTGCTCAAATGTCGCATCTCGTCACCCAGATGTGCGAGTGCGTACTGCATGGATGAGACCCCTCCTGAACTTCCGGGCCTTGCACCCCTCATCCTGAATCAGACTGGGTGCAAACCTGCTCAGGCGGAAAAAACTCTGCTGCGTACTCGTCGACCGACGAGCTCCCCTGCTCCAGACTGGCAAACTGCCCCTCTAAAGCTGACACGGCTACGTCCGGGTAGAACTTCTCCTTAAAGAGTTTCCTGAAGTCCTCCCAAGACAATCCCCTCATTGACGCACGCGGATCCGTACGGTACCACGTCAGCGCTATATCGAAGAACTGGCTCGCTGCAGAAGTCACCCACAGAGCTCTCGGAACCTCTGCCAACTCCAGACTCCGCTGGACATCCTCTAGCCAGTCATCCGCATATAGGATACCCTCGGTACCCCTGAAATCTCGCGGGTTCATCTTCCGGAAGTCGAGATGTGTACCGGGCCTCCCCTGGCCCTGCTGCTGTGCTGGTGCTCCCTCAACTGTAGCCGGTGCACCTCTCTCCACTGCTTGCCATAGCTAACTGGTGCGAGTTCTCCATCGTCTGTCTCAACACCTCTGTCTGGCGCTGCTGCGTCTGCAACATTTGCTGCAGGAGGGCCATCATCCCCTGGGTGTCTGTCGGTAGCTGAGGCGGCGGTGGAAGAATGTCTGGAATGACCATAGACGGTCTCGCTGCTGGAGGTGGAAGACCTCCTAAAACCGTCGCTGCCCGGTGCTCCCGCCGGTAGGGCAGGAACTGATGTGGCTGCTCCCTGAACTGCAGCTCCCCCAGCTGGAGGTAGAAGACCTCCGGGAACTGCCGCTGCTACTTCCTGTCTGAAGGGCAGGAACTGATGCTACTGCACTCTCGACTGTCAGTCCCGTAGCCGGAGGTGGAGGACCTCCCTGATCTGACCTCTCTGGAACTGCACTAGGACCCGCTGCCTGAGAACGAGTGATTGTCATCCTGAAGATGAATTGAACCCAAGAGATCAATATGGCACATGATAGGAATATCAAAGACGGACAATTAAATTCAATGCAAAAGAATTTGTCATGGTAATCAAAAGATCAGAGATTTTCTAGCATGTGATTTAGTAACTCCTATCATACCCTAATCCTATATCCTAATCGCAGGCTCGTAATTAGCACTCTAAGTCGAGCACCATTACGAGTTTGCACTAGTTGCGACACTGATCTGCATGGGCCACCACAAAAATGTGTCACGACCCGCACCCTGATTAGGGGCACGAGAAGCGGTTACGTCCAGCCTATGCCGCAGTATCGGCGGTAGAACGCTGTATATAGGGTCTGTAAATACTACGACTAAACAGATAAATGTACCTGTACAGTATATACACTCCGAACGGAGGAATAGAGCAATACTGCCTCAATCACATAATCAAAACTAAGGTAGAAAGCATGGAAAAGAGATATGATAGAATAAGCAAGATCGAGTCCAGAAATATCCACAAGCCACAGCTAACACAAATCCAGAGTCTCAGAATAAATATAAGTATAAGATGCTACAACTGAAATAAACTGCTGGCTCGCAGGCCAGGCAAACCTAACTAACTAGGCTACTCCGGGTGGCGAAGTCAAGAGGCTCTACTAAGCCCCTGTCTAAGTCCATCAGACTCTATCCCATAGTAAGTCGGGCAATCACCCTCTAAATCATCTGTAAAATTTGTCAACGTATCCTGTCAGGAAAATGAGCAAGTACAAACACTAACAGCAGTTCCATGTGAATTGACAAAAGCTATAAGAGACAGTATAATGAAAACAAGACAAAATCAACTGAAAATATATCATGATGTGAATACTGTAAAGGACGATAATGTATGTATATATAGGATGACTTGGGAACTATTCGGAAGCCGAGTTACAACCCTTAAACCAAACAAGGACCGGGGTTGTAACCCTTCTCCCGAACAGAACTTAGTCACCCTAAGATAATAAATATAAAGGTGCCTTGAATTATTAGTGCGTCATGATCGGCTTGGGAAAGGCTTTCCATCTGACCGACTATGAACCATGAATACAATAGAAACGATAAGGCCGGTCACCATGGAAAGCTATGAACCGTAGGGTAAGGCTTTACCCGTCGTGAGGTGAGGGTATAGCTATGAACCATGAGTACCATAGAACCATGTGGGAATTGATCACACAACCACTAATAACTCCCCCATCCCCGAATAGTACAATGGATCTGGACATGACACGTTATGACACGGGATTCCATAAGAGGGTAGCAAGTCCCCTTTTGAAATCGGTGTCTATACCAATACACTGAAACAAGACAGAACATGTATCAATATACCATGAAACTCTAGGAACAACATCCCATGTCATGATCCAACATATACTAGTCCGTGTACTGCCGTGACTGGAAATCAGTATAACACTACAATGAATCGGATATAGCAGATATCAAGACAATGAAAACTATCAGTGAATGTACTCGCCTGTGGTCCTGAGCTGATAGGTGAACAGATACTCAGAGTGATCACAGACCTAAAATAAGATACTATGAGTCAAACAGGGCTAAATACTGAAAAGGAAACTAATACAAGCATGAATACAAGTCTAAGTCAAAACTAGGTCAATCTAGGTCAACTGAGTCATACTAGGCCATACTGGTTCATACTAGGTCATACTAGGTCACTGGAAGTCATTCCAAGTCAAACTAGGTCAATCGGGATCAACGGTTGACTTACAGTTGACTTTTGGTCAAAAAGTCAACTCTGGTCAACCTGGTCAACTATGGTCAACTCTAGGTCAAACTAGTCTAATGTTGACCAACTGTTGACTTTCAGTCAACTGGTCAACTCTGGGTTGGTTTCGGTCAAATCGGGTCGCTTAAAGGCTAAGTTTGACCTTCGGTTGACTTTTGTTGACTTTTGGTCAAAACGGTCAACCGACGTCAAAACTAGTCTTAGAGTACCATATTTGATCATTACCAACCACGGGGATCAAGTTCTAACACCATCTTAGGCTTCTAACACAAGTATCCTATTCTAGGCAAAACTAGGATTTACCCTCTAAGGTAAATCCCGATACCTTGCCAAAAACCAATGAAACCTTGCAAATACCTATGGAACTAGCCTAGACTCCTTAGGGTTTAGATATCAACCTATCTAAGGCTTACCTACCAAGAAAATTGGGTATCCTAAGTATCTAGGTCATGTTAGGATACGGGATATAGGTTTACCCTATTACCCTATTCTACGTCATGAATCTACCCTTCTATCTACCACACTCACCCCACCACTCATACACAACACTCACACACAACCCTCACCCTCACATAGACCTCTATATAAGTTTCCTAATAGGTTTCCTACTAGTTTTGCACATAGGCTAACTATAGGCTACCTCACACACTCACACAACTCACAAAACACCCTCACAACTACACACACAAGCAACTAATTGTGGACTGTTTTTGGACAGCCCCTATCCCCTCACAAATCTGAATGAAACTGGGAGCACTCTCCCCCCTCCTAAACATCACCATAATATATATATCCACTCATATATAACCACATATATATACCAATATATATATATATCAATGTATATATATTATATATATCTATATATATATCACTAAATGGTATAATAAAATGGCATAAACCACCACCAAAACACCCCTCACAAATCTGGACTGAACCTGGGAGCATTTTCTCCCCCCCTCAAACATCACCACAACACCATATAATACATATAAATATACCCCTTATATAACCATATATATATATATATAATATATATATATATCTAGATGCATATAACTAATTATACATCACCATTTGGCTTGCAACTTAACCAAAACTCCACCTCTACATATTCAGCCCGAAATGACAGCCCCCCCCCCCCCTATTCCCATATACAACATCACAACAACATAAATTAATCACCATATATATATTATATATATATATAATATATATATATATATATTATATATATAGAATGATATATATATACTATATATATACCAAAACACATAGAAATAATATGATACAATAAGATACTCACATGAATCCTCTCTACAACATGAAAATCTGAGATTAAATGAAGAACCACACAAAAACAATATTTAAACATCATCCATGGGTCAAAAAGGGGTTTTTCCTATTGGGACACAAACCTACAAGTGGACACTCCTAGAAATGTCCAAAGGACACAAAAATGGTCTCAAATGATGGCACCACCATGGGAATCATCATGAAAGGTTCCTACATGATCTACATGAGAAAAGAAAGAGTTTTGGAGAAGAAATCACCTTGGTTGGAGAAGGAAAATCAATGGAGCTTCAAAAAGTAGATGGAGCCTTTGGGGAAGAAGAAGAAAAAGTGGATTGGAATGAAATGGGTGGTTTTCTCTCTCCTCCCTATCCTCTCATGATGTGGCCGGCCACCCCCTTGGGTTTTGTCCTATATGATATTTACAAGTTTGCCCTCCTATGAATTAAATGGCTAAAAATAGGAAAAGGGTTAAACCGGGGGTAGTTTGGTCAAACCAAAACCACTAATCTCTACTAAATATTAACTAAAATAATTAGTCTAGTCTCTAACCAAAATATCTAACATGTAGGCCATGGCTAGCTAGTGTGTGGTCCCGCTAAGGTCAAAATACCCCGGGTTCCCGAAACAAGTCAAAACAAGTCGAAATGAATTAAAATTCGAACCCGATTCAAATAACCCCAAAATAATACAATATAAATAAATAATTTCAAAATAATTTTTAAAGTGGAAAATTACCAAAATACCCCTGTTTGTGAAAACTGGGGGTGACACTACATCTGAAAATTAAACCTATTCAATCATCTACTGAAAATTTATCTTCTTCATCTTCCTCTTCCTCTTCACTTCTATCAACTTCCTCTTCCGATACTTCTACCTCTTCCAACTGATGAAATATGTCATGAGGAACTTCTGCTGAGTCCACATCGACAATATTTGTAATAAGAGGTAGTCCGTCTTCCTGATAAGCTATCTCATCGACATCGAAGGTATTTCGAGCTTTAGTCTTACAGACTGCCTACCAATCTGATCTTCCGGCTCCTCGTTTTGGATAGCTGGTAAAGTAGACTAGTTGAGCCTGGCTTGCTAGAACAAACGGCTCATAAGCTTGATATCGACTGTGATGATTTATGTCAACAAGACCATGTTTGTCAACTCTCCAACCTCGACCTTGGAGATCGAACCAGTCACATCTGAATAAGACGATCTTACAAGGTTCTATGGCATAATTGTATGTCAGTTCCACAATCTCTCGTAAGATGCCAAAGAAGTCATTGCCTGGGTCGACGTCTTTGTAATTTGAAGATTTTATGCACAAAAGCTATTTTTCGTAGAATCCAGATCCAAAAGTCATCTCTTATTCGAGCATTTGTTGACTTGAACCTGAAGCCATTTACGCAGTAACTTGGCCAGGTCTTCACTTGATAAATTGGTCCTTTGGCTATAATTTTAATATACTCATTCTCAAGGATTGCCTCCGGACGATCAACCTAAATACCAAAAAACGATGCTAACTTAATTATTATGTGCAAGAATATACGTACAAAAAAGTAAATTGTGAAGATATTGTTACATATGCTCTCAACCAAAAAGGAAAATAAAGTCTCATTTGTTGTTCTGCTTCCTCCTCGGTTGCGTACGGATTGCTGGACGTTACCTCATCCTTAAATATGCTGAAAAGTAACGAAGCATAGGTATATAGTATATTGAGAAGCAACGAAGCATGTAAAATAATTTTACTTACCCCTCTAGCTTGTTCACTTATTCCTCGTCGCACTTGAGAAATACTATAATATTGCAGCCCTAACCTCGTCGTCATTCAGATATTCTTTTTTATTTTACCAGATGGTTTTCTAGGCAGTAAATACTTTCAGCTTTGCCTTATTACCATCTTCATGGCCGTCGTCATTTCTGGGAGCTCTTGTTCTGTTTGTAGCAATATGAGACTGGAAATACATGGAACAGAAGTTCAAAATCTCCTCAAGGACATATGCTTCACAAATAGAACCCTCCACCCGTGCCTTATTTTTACCTTCCTCTTCAGACAGTTCAATTGTCGCTCGAACGGGTACATCCAACGATAACCGATAGGTCCAGCAATAAGAGCCTCATGGACAAGATGAATCAAAAAATGTTCCATTGAGTCGAAGAATACAGGAGGAAAAACTCTCTCAAGTTTGCAAAGTGTTACCACAATGTCCTTCTCTTGCTTCTCTAAACGATCGACGAGCAACTTGCTAGAACAAAGATCTCTAAATAATATGCTAAGCTCAGTTAATGGATCCCAGACTACCGCTGGTAATAATTCCCAAAATATAACAGGAATTAACCTTTTCATGAATACGTGACAATCGTGGCTCTTTATTTCGGTCAGTTTACACTCCTTTATGTCGACACATCTTCTTAGATTGGAGATATATTCGTTCGAAAATTTCAAATCCTGGATCCATCTACAAAATCTCACTTTGTCCTCCTTGTCCAGCGAGTAGATTGCCTTAGGCCGCAAATTCTTCCCCTTTTCGTTGTCTATCAGTGCAATGTAGGCGTCTGCATATTTCGGCTAAGTCCAACCTGGCCTTCTGATTGTCTTTTGTCTTTCTTTTGACGTCTATTACAGTATTAATTATGTTATCAAACACGTTCTTCTCGATATGCATGACGTCAAGGTTATGTCTAATCAGATTTGTGCTCCAATATGGCAGATCCCAGAATATACTCCTTTTGGTCCAGTTATGATCTTCGCCAAATCCCTCGCAACGGCTGCTCGTTGTAGGATCTTCAATAACACTTGGGATTTCTTTTACTTGCTCCCATGTGTCCTCTCCAAACCACATTGGCGATGGATCGTCCTTCTCCAAGCACCGACACGGAAAGCAGTTCTGTTCCTATGGTACGGATGGTCTTTCGGCAAGAACTGTCGGTGACAATCAAAGAAGCATGGCTTTCCTCCGTGTCTCAAACGAAAAGTCTTAGTGCGTTCCATGCAATATGGACATGAAAGCCGACCATGAGTGCCCCATCCAGATAACATTCTATAAGCCAAAAAGTTGTGATTGTCCATATTAGTGTTGTCCGTATCTGAAAATTCTGTTTTTTTGAAGCATTATACGTGTACGCCCCTGTTTCCCATAGCTGCTTCAGCTCATCTATCAACGGCTGTAAGTACACATCGATGTTCCTCTTCGGGTTGTTCGGACCGGGATGATAATAGTTAAGAATGTAAGGTGTCTTCATGCACATCTAATGCGGTAGGTTGTACGGAGTGAGGATTACCGGCTAGCATGAATATTGGGAGCCTGAAAGTCGAAATGGGGTGAAACCATCAGAGCAGAGCCCCAGCCTTACATTACGTGCATCAAAAGCGAAATTAGGATATGCTCGATCGAAGTGCTTCCACGCTTCTCCATCAGATGGGTGATCCAACACTCCTTCGGTCTGTTATCGCTTATGCGAACTCATATTTTTAGCAGTCTCTTTCACCATGAACAACCTCTGCAACCGCGGCATCAACGACAAGTAGTGCATTGAAGCAGTCGTTATTCTAGACTTGCCTGCAGCAGTTGGCTTGTAGCGATCAGCACCACAGAATCCGCATACTTCTTCATCCTTGTCATCTTTGTAGTAAAGCATGCATCCGTTCTGACAGCAATCGATCTTCTCGTATTCCATCTAGAGGGATCTCACCATCCTCTTAGAGCGGTAGAAGTCTTTCGGTAACTTGGCACCCCCGACAAGATATCTGTAATCAACTCGAGCACTCTATTGTAGCATTCTTACGACATGTTGAAGTCAGACTTTATGCTCAAGAGCCGAGTGATCACCTCTAAGGATGAATGGTCCTCACAACCAGGGTACAAATGAGTCCTTGCATTCTCCAGCAACTCTATGAACTTTACGGCATCGGCATTCGGTGCCTCCTCAGCTGCATCACGATTGTATGGATCGAAACTAGGCCCTGCAGCGTCGAAGACCATGTTCACGTACTCGTTTTCGATACCAGTTCTATTGTGGACATTCATATAGGCTCCATATAAGGCTCCACATAAGGCTGCGCTTGGAATACTAAAGGTGCAAGCTCTCCGTGTGTGGTCCACTGGTAGTAATTCGGAAGGAAACCATTTGTGTATAAGTGATACGTCAGATCCAATTCTGGTTGAAACTTCATGTTCTGACATTTTGCAGATAGACACTTAATGTCCATGTCGTCCAGGGATTGAGGAAATGCCTTCGCGAATTGGAGGAATTGTTCTACTCTGGCGATGTATTCATCTCGCACACCGCACTTGTCATCTCGAATGCGGTTGTACATCCATGAATGGTCTCGTAGATACATAGATAGCCATTTCTAGATATCTGTAAATGTGAATAAACTTCAAAACTGAAACGAATATATTATATACTACATACATACATTATACTGCGAGCCCCCTCGAGGCCCCACCCCGAGCAGTAGACCCCTAATCTTAAAACAAGTGATCCAAGAAACTAAACATGTAATCAAGTGACACTACTACTCGACAGACTATCTGTTCTGTGTGAGATGCACTGGAGGACATCATTGAGCTATCACGGTGTACTCCAAACTCTGGTAAGAAAACTTCAGTACCTATGATGTATCCGCAGTCCCGATAAGGAAAACTGTGGTAACTATGAAATCTTCGCAGCTTTGTTAATGATGCAGCGATAACTATAAGGAAAAGTAGCTCATATATACGCCTAGTGAAAAAAGATGGATCGAACACATGATGCAAGCAGAAGTGAAGGTATGGGAGAATGGTTCTTCATCGATCATGTAGTTGCTTTTTTTGTTGCAAAAAAATATACACTGTGAAAAGATGCCAGTTGCTTTCATTATGTCAGTAGGTCCACTCCATGACTGAATAAGCAAAATTGGTTTCAGTATGGGCACACATTTTACATGGGCTAATTTGGATTGCAGTTATGCTACATCCATTTGGAAGCCCAATGCAATGGCCAAACAAGCCATGCTCGAAACATAGGCGCCTGAGCAGGTTATCCATCCTCAAAATGTAGTTCAAATGAGCCCCTAAAGAGTCATTGGCTGGTTCCTTTTGCCTATTATAGCAGAATTGTGCATAGATGACCACTTGCAATGCACAAGAAAAAAATAACAATGATTGTTACTCTATGTTCATGTTTCTTTTTTGTGTCGGTCCCTTCCTACTTGGAAAACATCCACGAGAGCATCATCCATGTGTCAAAAATTTCGGAGAGGACAAGATTTCGACTGAGGCTCGTATGAGCTGGTATACCGGTGCTTCAAAATGAGAACCTAAATTGGGTTCGGTATACCGCTCATGTGCTAACATCATATTGCTAGTATATCGATCGTACTGAGCTGTACGAAAGTTACGATTTTGGATCAGGTTTGATCAATTATCGATGGTCCATAGTGTCTCAGATAGTGGAAGAGGATTATATCGTTATCCCTTGACCTTATTGAAAACTACTAAGGTGTGAATTACACATGTCAACCTTTCAAGAAGGGTAAGATGAAATGAAGTCCCTGGTTGATTCGGAAGAGTTCGTTGGAGGAGATCCACATTGGTTTTCTTTGAGTTCTCGTCTTCGACAACTTGCTTTTTTATTATAATCTATTCCCACTTGTTGGCACTGGATCGAACCCTAACCCTCCGCCCAGCCCCCTCCTTACCCCCAGTCGCCCTTACCCCCCCCTGTCCCTCCCTCCAGCTACCTCCCAATCACCACCCAACCACCCTCCGACCCCTGTCCCTCCCCCCCGCCAGCCCCGCACCCCCCAACCACCCCAGCCCCCTCCTCTCCCCAGCCGCCCTCACCCCCCCGCCCCTCCCCCCAACTACCCCCCACTCACCACCACTCGCATCCCCCATGCCCCTCCCCCCAGCCCCTCACCCCCCAACCACCCGTAACCCCCCAACCGCCCCAACCAAAATAGAGAGGGGGGGAATTACGTACCGGAGAGGGAGGAGAGTTCGTCGTGCCGGAGGGGAGAGTTTGTCGCGCCAGAGGGGAAAGTTCGCCGCACCGGAGGGGAAAGTGAGGAGAGAGAGTGAGAGAGTGAAACTGGGAAATAGGGGAAAATGAATCCGGGGGGCGGATTTTAATTAAAATGTAGCGACGTTGTTAGGAACGTCGCTAAATGCATCGCTATTAGCGACGTTTAGCGATAAAAAGCTCATTTAATTAATACGTCGCTGGCACGTCACAATTTTCGTCGCTAATAGCGACGATTAGAGACGTTTAACGTAAACGTCGCTAAATTGCAAGAAGTAGCGACGTTTTAACTAACGTCGCTAAATTACGTTGCTAATATAGTAGATTTTAGTAGTGTATGCAACATGCAGTAATTAGGTATAAAGACAAGGGGCAAAGTTCATCGAAACACATCCACCTGAAGCAACGTCGATCAACATCAACTGAGCATAATCTCTGCAACATCGTTTGAATGAGTCCAAGTCCAAATGACTGATCTAGCCAACGAACCAACTCAATGCAGCATATGGAGCAAACATTATACAACCCAGTAGTTTCATAGTACCGCACCCCACATCAATACCTTACTGTGGCAGAGATCCACATTCTTACTATTTTTGGCACCAAGCAACATCCTTACCATTCCTCTTCTCTGCATAAACAATACGAAATACAACCAGATAGATACAACACTATGCTCCACATTACAGCAAAACAACAACACAATAGTCCATGTGATATGTATTTAGTAACAGTCCTATTAATTGATCTCTTTAGTCTTGATTCTTTTTATTAGCATGCAACAAACTCATAGCATAAATAAATAACCAAGGATGCAGCATCAATTTATTAAGTGTGAAGGTAAAGGAGCGAATGATCAAAATCACCAACCATGAAGAAACGACTATCTATCTCGATCGAGCATATATCGAATAATATGCCTCAGACTGACGATTTGATATGATGTACGAACTTCTTAAGCAGTATAACCATACAAATGATTGAGTCATGTTCCATAAACTATCTAATCCGACCGAATTAAGCAAGCCTATATCACCACTCAAATTCTGCGACATCTCGCACAACACAAATTCCATCATCACAATCAAACCAAGATACAAACACAAATTCAAACACCACAAACAAATCCAAGGAACCAACCGTTGGATTATTCAATAATATGGGGCCACACATGTAAGATTAATTGTGCTGGGCTATCTAAATAATTAAGCCAAATTAAAGTGGTCTATTTGGAAATTGGCTTAAGGGTATAATTGTCATGGAATTAATGTGTAGATACTGGAGATAATTCTAATTTGATGAGGGGCCAAATTAGAAATATCAACACATATATAAATATGTGTATTCATTAGGGTTATGGTCCCCAACTCATACGACCACCAAGAGAGAGTTTTCTCTCTATTCTCTCTGTATCCCCATCAACAAAGAGAGGAACAAAGATTTCATCTTTGCTATTAAGGGTCGTAGCGGGTTAGAAGATCGAACCCAATAAAGAGACGATCGCTTCAACATCCATCAAGTCTAGCAATGGATTCAGGTACGCTTCCGCAATTAATTTACGTTCTTCATCTCATGAATCGACATGGTACAATAAAATTTCTAACAAATGGTATCAGAGCCTCCTTGTTTGATTTATGAAATTGAAGGTTTAGATTTAATTTTTGTTGTTGTTTAGGAACCCTAGATCGTAAGATCTAATTTAATTTAGGGTTTATGACGACGATGGGTCCAAGTAATATATTTTGGCCAATCTTTAGTTGTTCGCCATTGCGATGCTTCTGTTATCCACCAACATGTGTTAGATTATATGGATTCAGTTTTCACAGACGTGGCTATCTAATCAAATCAAGACAACGACGATTGTTTTTCTTTGTTCTGTTAGAAACATGGCTTCATATCACGTGTATGGACATGGCTTCATATTTTTAAGTCTGTAGCACCAAACTATGTCATATCACGTATATGTACATGAGCAATCTAATGCTCATATTTTTAAGTACTGTTCACGTGTATGAACCGATAGCAAAGGAACCTTTAGTAGATCATTTTATTTTGAATACCCATCCCATCCAGGGATACCATAATGATGAAGTCCATTATAATATAAATTTTAAGGGCAAAAAGAAAAGAAATACAGAAGCTGCTGAGGTCCTAGCTCAAAAGAAAATACAGATTGTCTAGTAAGAAAAGAAATACAGATTTTTCTAGTAAGGAAAAGTACATTTCTCAATATAAAACTAAGGGTTGTTTCTTTTGTGACAAGTCAGAACACATAAGGAAAAGTACATTTCTCAATTTAGTCTGTTCTGAGGTTAATTTTGCTTCAGTACCTAGAAACACATGGTGGTTAGATTCTGGAACTACTACCCACATTAGTGTTTCTAGACAAGGTTGTCTGAGCTACCGAAAGCCAATTGATGGTGAAAGATACATCTATGTGGTTGACGGCAAGTCGGTAGAAGTGGAAGTAATAGGACATTTTAGGTTATTATTGGAAACCGGTTATTATTTGGATTTGATAGACACTTTTATTGTACCGTCTTTTAGACGAAATTTAGTTTCAGTTTCCTTACTGGACAAATCTGGTTATCATTGTTTATTTGGAAACAATAAGTTTAGTCTATCTTTAAATTCGAATATTGTTGGTAGTGGTTTCCTTAATGTTTATGATAACCTATATTCACTTGAAACTATTGCATCTTACAATGAAACCTTGTATGTGGAGTCACATGGTATTAAACGCAAAATTAATAATAAAAGTTCAGCCTCATTATGGCACAAGCAATTAGGTCACATCTCTAGAAATAGAGTTGAATGACTTGTGTCTGATGGAATTTTGGATTCCCTTGATTTCACATACTTTAATGTTTGTGTTGAATGTGTAAAGGGAAAACAGACCAAAACAAAGAGATTAGGTGCCAATAGGTCTACAGAAGTCTTAGAATTGATTCATACTGGTATCTGTGGACCATTTTTCGGCTTCTTGGAATGGTCAAGAATATTTTATATCATTGATAGACGACTATTCTAGATACGGCTACCTATATCTCATTCATGAGAAATCACAGTCTTTGGACGTATTCAAATCATTTAAAGCTGAAGTTGAGAACCAACTCAACAGAAGAAATAGTCGTCAGGTCTGACCGTGGTGGAGAATACTATGGTAGATCTGATGGATCAGGTGAACAACGTCCAGGACCGTTTGCTAAATTCCTAGAGGTATGTGGAATCGTCCCAGTACACCATGCCAGGATCACCTAGCATGAATGGTGTAGCTGAAAGATGAAATAGGACTCTTAAGGATATGGTGAGGAGTATGATTAGTCATTCTACCTTACCAGAGTCACTCTGGGGTGAAGCACTTAAAACAGCAGATTACATTCTGAATAGAGTGCCAACTAAAGCGGCTGAAAAAACACCTTATGAGCTTTGGATAGGCAGAAAACCTAGTTTGAAGCATTTACATATTTGGGGTTGTCCAGCTGAGGCAAGGCCTTATAGGCCATATAAAAAGAAATTGGACCCCAAAACTATAAGAAGCTACTTTATTGGCTATGCGGAGCGATCAAGGGGTTATAAATTTTACGATCCCACAAAAAATAAATTTTGAGACGAGAACTGCTATATTTTTGAGGATGTTGAGTTTGGGGGAAGAAATAAAGTTAGGGACATTGTATTTGAGGAGGAATCGGTTACGATCCCTACTATCACTTTTGACGATGTGCAGGTTTCTGTACCTGTCATTGATCAAGAAGTGAATCCGAAACCTCAACAAGACAATGTTAATTTACATCTACAAGTCGATGTTGAGCTACCTCAACAAGATAACATAGAGGCACCTCCCATTCAAGATGAGACAGTTGTTCCTGAGGAACAAACTCAACAACCTCAAGAATTGATGCCATTAAAACGGTCCACTAGAGGAAGGAGAAATGCAATTTCGGATGATTTTATCATATTTCTCCAGGAACATGAGGAAGACCATGGAATATTAGAAGATGATCCAATCAACTTCCGTCAGGCCATAGAAAGTTCCAATTCTCAAAAGTGGATTGATGCAATGAATGAGGAGTGTAAGTCCATGCAAGACAATAAAGTTTGGGAACTTGTCCCATTACCAAAAGATGTGAAGCCCATTGGTTGTAAATGGATATTTAAAACCAAGAAGGATTCGAAGGGTAATTCGGAGAAGTATAAAGCACGTCTTGTAGCTAAAGGATTTACTCAAAAGGAAGGGATTGATTTTAAAGAGACTTTCTCTCCGGTTTCTTCGAAAGACTCTTTTAGAACAATCATGTCACTTGTTGCACATTTTGATCTTGAGTTACATCAAATGGATGTCAAACGGCGTTTCTCAATGGTAACATTGACGAAACTATTTATATGGTGCAGCCAGAAAACTTTGTGTTGGGAGATCCAAAGAATATGGTTTGCAAATTGACAAAATCCTTTATGGACTCAAGCAAGCTTCTCGTCAGTGGTACTATAAATTTCACCAAGTTGTTACCTCGTTTGGTTTTGAGGTTAACGTTGTTGAAGATTGTGTGTATCACAAATTCAGTGGGAGTAAAATTATTTTTCTGGTTTTTTATGTTGATGACATACTGCTTGCCACAAATGATATAGACATATTGCATGACACTAAGAAATTTCTATCAAATAACTTTGAGATGAAAGATCTTGGTGACGCCTCTTTTGTATTAGGAATTCAAATACATCGAGATCGTTCTCGAGGTATTCTTGGATTATCACAAAAGAGCTATATCGATAAAGTGCTTAAAAGATTTGGCATGCAAGGGTGCAAACCAGGTGACACCCCAGTCGCTAAAAGAGACAAGTTCAATATCAATCAGTGCCCTAAAAATAGCCTTGAAATTAAGGAAATGCAATTGATCTCCTATTTCAGCTGTGGGGAGTCTAATGTATGCTCAAGTATGTACGCGTCCGGATATTGCATAAAGTTAGAATTCTAGGCAGATATTTAAGTAACCCTGGGATGGATCATTGGAAAGCAGCCAAACGGGTCATGAGATACTTACAGAGAACAAAGGATTACATGCTCACTTATAGAAAATCGGATCAGCTGGAGATCATAGGGTATTCTGACTCCGATTTTGCTGGATGCCAAGACAGCAGGAGATCCACGTCAGGTTATGTTTACATGTTAGCTGGATGAGCTATATCTTGGAAGAGTGTCAAACAAACACTCATAGCTTCGTCCACTATGGCAGCAAAGTTTATAGCATATTTTGAGGCATCTAATCATGGAATATGGTTACGAAATTTTGTCACTGGACTGCGCATTCTAGAGGGTGTTGAAAGACCACTTAAGTTATATTATGACAATAAATCAGCAGTACTATATTCTAATAACAACAGTAGCTCGTATAAGTCAAAGCATATTGACATAAAGTTCCGAGTTGTGAGGAGAGAATTCAGAATGGTGAAGTGTCCATAGAGCACATTGGGACAAACTCCATGTTAGCGGATCCGCTCACAAAAGGGTTACCACCCAAGGTCTTTCATGAGCACACTGCTCATATGGGTGTTATCTCATTTAATAATATGTCAGTTTAGTGGGAGTTTGTATTTTATGTATTTGGGTGCTATTTGGTTTTGGACACATTTATGTATTAAAGTATTTTGGATATTTATCTGATCAGATATATGGAAATTCAGTTTATTCTGTTTTCATTATGTTAAAGTATTGATCTCATTAAAGTTAAGGAGGAACAGTTGGAAATAGACATGTATTGATCACATTGCGTGTAATTTTTATGCTACGCATCCATGATTGATCTATGTCGTTTAGCTATATTGGTATATGTGACCACTGATGGTTTAGTTACGCTATATGTAACGAATGCCGCTTTAATCCTATGTTGATATGGTTAATGGACGAGATTGTCCGGATATACCCTAAGGATTAAGATAGCAATTTATGAGCTCACTAAGGTTAACACAATTATAAGGTTACATATGTGGCCCAGTGGAAGATTGTTGGATTATTCAATAAAATGAGGCCACATATGTAAAATTAATTGTGTTGGGCTATCTAAATAATTAAGCCAAATTAAAGTGATATATTTGGAAATTGGCTTAAGGGTATAATTGTCATAGAATTAATGTAGATACCGGAGATAATTCTAATTTGATGAGGGGCCAAATTAGAAATATCAACACATATATAAGTATGTGTATTCATTAGGGTTATGGTCCCCAACTCATACGGCTACCAAGAGAGGGTTTTCTCTATTCTCTTCTGTATCCCCATCAATAAAGAGAGGAACAAAGATTTCATCTTTGCTATTAAGGGTCGTAGCGGGTTGGAAGATCGAACCCAATAAAGAGACGATCGTTTCAACATCCATCAAGTCTAGCAATGGATTCAGGTACGCTTTCACAATTAATTTACGTTCTTCATCTCATGAATCGACATGGTACAATAAAATTTATAACACCAACATAACGCATCTATCCAGAGCGAGGTATAACACCGATGACAAAGATCATTGTATGAATCTTTTGCATGAATGCAAGTCCAACCAGGCCTTCGAGCCAACAAAACAACATAATGCGATGTGTGGAGTCGGACATTACATCAATTTTGGGTTTGGAAAAAAAAGAAGAAGAAAGTGAGTTAGGTTTTGGGAGATCAACGTGGCTTAGCGATCAAATGATGGTTGCTAAGGTATCGCTAATTAAATTACGTTGTCTTAGCGACGGATGGACGACAGAATATTGAATTTGTGACTTTGAGTAATAGATCCGTTGCCCGTTAGTCGTTGAGACATCGCTAGGTCAACGACGAATCTTATTCCATCGCTTGATAATTTGTTGTTTTCATGAATTTTGTAGTGTATCCTATGTGTCAAGTCAATTTAAGAAGGCTTCTATGTCTACATGACATTTTGTTCATATAGAAATCTAACTACAAAAAATACAATGGCTGGATTGGTCTCTATATTTATTCCTATTCTACGTGTTATTTTAAGAAGACTTCTATCTAACAAATACATTTATTCACATAGAAATCCAATTATAAAAATAATATTGGGTTCCACTTTTATATGTGAAATGGACATATAAGAGCTCTATCAAGGAATCTCTTTATTTTATATATTTTTTTACCCAGGATAGAGCCCTAAAAGAAACCCTTGTTGCATACATTTTTTCATTTATAGATTTTTAAAAAAGAGCCCGGGTTGGAGAAGGCCTTGCGTACTTTCATGGAAGAATTTATAAAAACTTAACAAAATTCACAATCTTCACAATCTTAAGCTTATTATAACCACATTTTTCAGAAATTATCATTCTGAAAGTTTTATTTTGGAAATGAAAGTGTGCACTGCTACAAAAGAGACTTGGGAAAAATCAAGCTTTCGCCTAATAAAAGACGTTCTCTCCTGAAAGAACATCCTTGACGGCTTCTTCGAATTTATGAACGACTTCCCGCCAGGTTCAGTTGCTCTTATAGCCCTCTCCTTCCACTGCGACGCCTTCCTCCTCATCTCCGCCCCTTTCTCTCCTGCCAACAGCTCTCTGACCATCTCTTCCACCTTCTCCCCTTCACGTCGTCGTCCACTTCCATCCCCACCCCCCACTCGACGCACAGGAACCGGCAGTTCGGTTGCTGGTCCGAAAAGAAAGGCCAGCATATCATCGGAACCCCCGAGCTTATGGCCCCATCGTCGAGTTCCACCCGCAGTGCGTCAGAAACCCTCCGATGGACGGGTGCCCGAGTACGTCCTCCTGAGGGCACCAGCTCGCCAGAAACCCCTCCCTCTCTCCACCAGGAACTCTTTAGGCAGAGCGGCAGACTCGTCGATGACCAGCGCGTCGGGTCTGATTATCCAGAGGAAGTCGTGGCCGCTGTTAGCTAGACCCATGCAAACTCTGTCATCTGTTGGCCTGTCATGGTTGCCAAGCTCCCGAAGTTCACGTAGATGACCGAGTTGGCTTGTCTTCCTTCCAACAGTCCAGGCAAGCGGAGTCCTCCTTCCACAGGCTCGACCTTGCGGATTCGGGCACGGTGCCGAAAGCTTGCGAACACAGGAGGTTGAGGGGGCCGATGGGGTACACCGACCCGAAGGTCGACGACATCTCGTCGAGAACCTGTCCTTCCAGGTCATCGAAGCTGTGACGATGATCGCGGTGGCTCGGTGCGACGCTTGCGCTTCGTTTAGGGCGAAGTTGAACATGACTTCGTCGGGATCGTTGTGCGAATGAGCTCGGGAGATCCCTCAGGCGCATG